>JACXGM010035553.1:0-11644 GCA_016801145.1 Umbra pygmaea | reverse complement strand
CTACTTTCCGATGTTTTGGACTCACTCTCACTGAATCACGAGGTTATGAATGCATGGTAATATTTTTGCAATGTAGTCTAACATTAGACCGAGATTACTCTTCTGTCAAATAAGCTTTCCACTCCCGTTCTGCATTTCTGGGCATTTAAGTGGCTGGCACGCATTTCAACATCACGTCTCCTGAAGTCCTCTAATATTTTCTAATTAATGTCATCAACACATCCATGGTTCATGGAAATGTTGCGTAAAATACAACAAGCCACAGAGAATTATGCGACTTGAGTAGTGTACCTGTTCTACCCAAACACCTGACGCGCATTTTCAGTGTGCCAAATGTTCATTCAATTAGGCTACACTGCGTGTTTGTGTGTGTTTTTGATTAAACAGCATTTTACGCACTTGCTGGCATCATAAATTGTGTCATCATTAACCATGTCTTTAACGGATAGCTGTTGTCCCCTTCACAGCCACCCATCCAAGGGGGGATTCTTTATGGCAAAGTTGCCATAAATGAGTCGTGGCTTGAGCCTGAGTAATTCTGAGTAAAGACATGGGTGATTTTACTATTAGCATCGCAAATTACATGTGTATACTTGTTGATTGAATGGGTTCCCTTGAGGTTGATGTATATCAGTGCAAATAATTCATTATGAATATTTTGAGTAAATGTGTACACTAGATGTATACCTATTTTTCACATTTTTGGACACCACAATGACTTCCTCTTGCAATAATAAAGAACTGCTGCATTTGTGTAGATGAGAGGAGCAAAGTGTATGCGCGTTGTGCACACGCTACATTATGGTTAAGCATGCGCCCTTAAAATAGCATATGAATAACACGTTTTTCCTGGTCAGTGGCGGAATTGTTTTCGGGGACTGCAAGATAGCACCAGGGAATGTTTGCCCCGGAACACGCCTCTTCTTTTCGCTGAACTGCCCAACGAACGCAAGTTCATTCCCTAATTTACCGACGCGCGTCTGTGGAGGGAAAAGTCCCATATGCGTCGGGTGTAAGACAGGAATGATACATGCGTTTGTGTAAAAAGTCAATTGCGCTGGGTGTAAGATAGGGCCCCTAGAGTTGATTGTGATTTATAAATGGAAAACAATGTAGGACGTGTGTGTACACCGTTTTATAAATCAGAATATTTCTCTGCGTACGCACATTCTGTTTCGTCCGTCTGCCACTTCTGACGCAAATCCACCGCAAAGTTTTATAAATGAGGCCCCTGGTAATTGAGTTAAAAAACTATTTTTTTCAGAGCCTTTGAAGATGGAAGTAATTTGCTGTGTGGTTCTGTGTTTGTGCTTCAATCATTTAACTAGGCAAAGTGAATATGAATCTGAGCCAGGGGGTTTCAGATTGCTGCGGCGACACTGCCTACGACCCACTCAACCAGCTGTGCTGCGATTCAAGGATCCTTACAAAGAACAAGCCACATTCCAAATGTTGTGGAAAAGGTCTGTGAGTTCAGCCACAACAACATCTGGTGACGTCAATACTGTCATCATTGGTTCACGAGGCATAAATAGAGTTGGTGTTTTACTGTGCATTTTAGACTTGGCTCTCTTTTGAAATTTTCACGCTGTCAGTTTGACCACCTTAAATTCCACCCGTACCTCACAGCTCCTCTGCTGACTCACTGCCGAAAATAATATTAGCATGTAGCCTACCATGTGACCTACCATGCACTAGTGTTTTATGTGACAAAGCTGATCAATTTCTTTTATTCCCCTGGCAGTGCTTTATGATGATCACCAGCTTTGCTGTCGAAATGGGGAACAATTTGTCCATCCCAAATTGTCCATTCACCATGTGTGCTGTGGAAACCAGACATACAACAAGGAAAACAAATGCTGCTGCAGTAATCTTACAATAAACGACAAGTCACCAAATGATGTCTGCTGTGTAATAAGCACATTAATTTATGCAGTTTCCATTAGTAAAGCAACTTTTATACTTTTATAATTTTGTAATAAAACTTCACTTTATGATGTGTACATTTTATTTGATTCTATCCTGTCCAGAGACAGCAAATGACAAGCAGGTAAGGTCCGTTAAAATGTCTCACTTTCTTAATGCAATATATAATTAAACCTATAATATTATAGAGGTCATCAGGCTAAACTAAGACATCCCAAATTATTTTGGTCTTGTGTTAACCTAACAGTAAATCTTTGTCCATAGAACAAGTGTGGTGGAATAACTACATACATTAATATAGATGTGATCATCTAATATTTTTATTTATGGACTGTATTTATGATACATCTATTTGAAATATGTATTTAAACTACTTATCATTGTTGTGGCAATCATATTTTACTGGCCTGAAGGATTTCAACAACATACTTTATAGCAATATATTTCCTATATTACAAAATATTCCAACAGTCTCGATGAAAACATGGTCTGATCAGCCCTAAATCACATTAAATACGTTCTGAGGGAACTATTTTGTAAAACCGAAATATGTCAAATATGAACGTAGGAGAGGGTCAATTACGTTTGTAGGGAACTAAATTGAACACTCGAATAACGTTCAATATGAACATTAGAAGATCATGACGTAGCATGTAAATAGCATAGTTTTTGCTAGGGCGGTGGTCGGGGATGGTGGACGGGCGTATAAATCCGCGACTTGCTTGCCAGTGTTCGCGACTTCAAATCCAGACCGGCACTTTGTGTGTGATTTGTTCTTTATTGCTTGCGTCATGCAGACAGGCGATTGTCGGTTTTTGTAATGTTAACCCTAACCTTAATTCTAACCTTAACCTCAGTAACGTCATATCTAACCTTAACCGTTAGTAACCTCATGCCTAACCTTAACCGTTAATATCCTCCTACCTAACCTAACTGTGAATGTTGCAATATAATTTCGAACGCTATGGAATGTATGGAATGTTCTCGCATAAATCCGCTAAACGAAATGTACCGGAGCAGTACAAATATAGCATAATAACAAAACGTGCAGTTCAAACGTAAAAACACCCTTAATAGGTTGGCATAGAACGTAATTTAGGTTTTCAAAATAGTTTCCTGAGAACGTAATTTGGGAGAAATTCTGAGATTTACGGTTGGGTCTGATTTGAGGGTGGAGCATATTAGAATAATCTTTTTGTTTTAATTTAGAGCAACTTACAGTATTATGCATACATTTTCATGTTTTTGGTCCCCCATTTTAACGATGAAACTCACAATTCTGTCAATTCTGTGTTATGGAGTTTCATTTGATCTTTTACAAATGAGATATTTGCCAATGTTTTTAAGTGGTGATTGTTTGTTTTCATGTGCATGTGATTTCATGCATGTAATTGTTTGTTGTGTGCTTTTATGTATTTTTTCACATGTTTGTTCTCCATATATCTTCAGTATTCCTGGGGTGGAGTCCTCTGGTCAAGACGTATCAACAACAGAGCAGAAAACCTGTACACCCAGCTCAGGTAGTAGAATATGGAGGGTGGGTTTTTCCTACCTGACTAAATGACAGCTACAACATTTCCAAAATCTGTGTGTGAGTGTGTGGCATGTGCATCTTTGTTTGTGTGTGTGTGGCATGTGCATGTGTGTGTGTAAGCAGGATGTTGTATGATTATAAGCTTTAGAAAATATTTTCCCACTTTCTCTGACTGGGTGTGTCGCTATATCAGAATCAGAAAGGATCGGTGTATGTTTTATTTGTACATAAGTCATGTTTTACAGATTCAAATATAGTGATGTACAGTGAGGGAAAAATTATTTGATCCCCCCGCTGATTTTGTACATTTGCGCACTGACAAAGAAATGATCAGTCTATAATTTTAATGGTTGGTTTATTTGAACAGTGAGATACAGAATAACAAAAAAATTGTGATTTGCATTACAATGGGTGAAGTAAGTATTTGATCCCCTCTCAATCAGCAAGATTTCTGGCTCCCAGGTGCCTCTTATACAGGTAACAAGTTGATAATGTCATCTTGTTACCTGTATAAAAGACAGCTGTCCACAGAAGCAAGCAATCAATCAGATTCCAAACTTTCCACCATGCTCAAGACCAAAGAGCAGTCCAAGGATGTCAGGAAAAAGATAATAGAACTACACAAGGCTGGAATGGGCTACAAGACCATCACCAAGCAGCTTGGTGAGAAGGTGACAACAGTTGGTGCGATTATTCGCAAATGGAAGAAACACAAAATATTAAATTCAATTCAAATCACTTTATTCATCCCCAAGGGGCAATGAAATGACACAAGAGCATGATTCCTAATACATCAACAATAAGACAAATAAAATCGATAGTAATCTATAAAAAAAGGGGGAGAGGGGATGGGATGAGTGCATCAGTTATCAGTCAAATTGTTAAAGTCTGGACAGATCAGACTTTTACAATTTGATAATAACTGTCAATCTCCCTTGGTCTGGGGCTCCATGCAAGATATCACCTCGTAGAGTTGCAATGATCAGGAGAACAATAAGGAATCACCCCAGAACTACACGAGGGGATCTTGTTAATGATCTCAAGGCAGCTCGGAACATAGTCCCTAAGAAAACAATTGGTAAAACACTACGCCGTGAAGGACTGAAATCCTGCAGTGCATGCAAGGTCCCCCTGCTCAAGAAAGCACATGTACAGGCCATCTGAAGTTTGCCAATGAACATCTTAATGATACAGAGGAGAACTTGTGAAAGTGTTGTGGTGAGATGAAACCAAAATTGAGCTCTTTGGCCTCAACTCAACCCTGTTTGGAGGAGGAGGAATGCTGCCTATGACCTCACAACAACACCCCCACTGTCAAACATGGAGGTGGAAACATTATGCTTTGGGGATGTTTTTCTCGGGCAGTAGCATAACTATCGGTAAGCAAGGTACGCGGTTGCTTACAGGCCCTAACCAATCAGGGGCCTGCGTAAAACTAAAACTGATCAAAAGTTATCTCAGAAGCTCAATTGGACAGAGTCGTCTCTCTGGACTTGCCATACTGTCAATTGAGAATGCCTGTGCGTGCCAAAAGCCTGGGAAATGCAGCTATAATGTAAGCAGGGGCGTCGGACTGGGGGTAAAACCAATACTGATTACCAGGGCCCAAGGGTAGAGAGGGCCCTTGAAAAGTCTGAAATAGATTTATTTTACCTGGATATTTTCATTTCCTAATTAAATTTAATATGCATGTTAGATGAAATGTAAAGTTAGTGTATTGGTTGAATAACTTGGTTGATTGACTGACTATATTTTGTATCCAAAAAAAGACTTACGGTCTCACCCACCCCTTGCTAATTCGCCAAATGGTTTAGTCCATGTGCACACATTTTGTTTAGTTCAGTTGAGCATCTGGTGGAGCACAAACTTCTGCTGTAGAAATGTCTTTCTCAAAGAAAGCTAAATCAGGCTACCAAAAGAGAAATGAAAGACAGGAGAAATAGAGAAAACAAAATGAGGGGAAGCAATTGATAGCTGACTTTTCAAAGAATAGTGAGCACAAACTAGAAAACGAAATACATGGTGCTAAACTGCTTGAATATCTCTGCGACCGTTAGTGCTAAAACCAACCCATTGAAAGAGAAGAACATACACTTTCAAATAATAATTTGATTATACGTGTAATCTGAAGTAAAGGCTAAATTAAATAACTACAATAACAATGCTGTTAGTGCTGCATACAACACACCATTATAATAGTCTAATTTAAAACATGTTTAATTTTAAATTAATAGGCTTTAATGTCTATAATTAGCAATAATAGGCTAATCAGTGTCATAGGTAGCTTGGTAGCTCATCAGTAGATACATATCATGTCAATAGTATCGTTATGTCAGATTTAGTAGAAGCAGATCTTAACTTTGTGAAACACATGGCCCTCAGTTTATGAAACTGTCACACCAGGGAGTGGAGTAGCAACAGACCCCTCATCCTCCTCTTTGGATTTTAGACAAGGTAAGCTTATAGCAGTGTTTCTCAATCCTTTTCTGCCATTCCCCACATTAGAGGTAGGAAAGGGTCCCGAGCCCCACCTGCCCACAATTGCCCCTACAAAATGGTAAAATAATAGACTTTAAGTTTAACTGTTAAATTTATTTTTATTATCATCATATTTAAAAACATCACCTCAAATAACAGCATTATAAACTTTGAAATATAGAAAATAAAATGTATATTATATTGTCACTTTGCATGAAATAAGATAAAATAAGATGCCTCTGATAACATCAAATCTATAAACTGAGAAAATAAAATTGTGGACTAGTTGTGCTTTGCTTCCTTTTGTCACTTTGCAAACTGAATGCAAGAAGAACAAAAAAAATTGACAAAAACTGAATAATATTGTTCACTATTTTAATGGCTGCAATGACCCTGTTTTGCAGTACATATCTTTTCAAAACAAGGTTGTAGGCTTGATACTGCCACTCTCAAGTCATGCTCAATGTTAAGATCTGTATTTTGTTTTCAGTGAAGAAACAGCTGAAAATCCCATCCCACAGAGATAAGATGTAGCAAAGGGAGGAAGAATGGTCAGACTCCTGTGCCCAATGAGTGGATACACTTTCTCCACTCCAAGCCAGAATTCTGAACTGGAAACCTCAGCCTAAGAGTGGAGTCGCTCGTCATCTCAATGAATTGGTCCTCTTCTGCAGAGGATTATCTCCAATGATATCCGATCATAACCAATCAAAGCCAGATGGCAGCATTGCCTCTTCTCAAATAACTTCACATGCAGATTTTGCAGTTGGACAGTGTTACTTTATAAATCTGAGTGCTTTATACACTTTTTAATGTCACATTTTTCAATATTTGAATTGTTTTATTTTTGTAATATCATTTAGTGTCTCATCCAGTTGTTTTAAGAAGACACTGCCTCCTTTGCCAGCTTACATTTGCATAATAGCTTTGGTTATGATGGAAAAGGTTTAAAAATAGTGATTGGCTTATTTTATCCTACCCTTGAGCCACAGAATGCCCATATGGCTCGCAAGATGCCTAGAGGTTCCCGACCGCTGTTGTAAGCAGACAGTTTGGTCACAGTATGAATATGGGATTACGGATATAAACGCAGACTATTGTATTTAATTTTACAATGAGCAAAATCATTACAACAATAATAAAAAAAATAGAAGCGACAGTGTCAGAATGAGCCACCATAGCAAAGCGTCATGGCAACGGCACTGACACGTAAAAAACGTACGTGAATTTTCATTGTTAAAACATTGTTACTGTTTTGTAGTTTTCATATTAATTATAATTCAAATTCTGTTTTAAGGCTTACATTTAAATGTGTCATTTTATTTTGAGTGTACGGTTAATAAATAACAGAATTAATAGAGATGGGCACAAAATGACCGAATTTCCTCCCGTTTGTCGCGCCCCCACTTGTCATGTCTCTATTACCCACCAGTGGGACGCTCCCCACAGTTTGAGTAACGCTGGCTTATATCAAGAACACACCATTATAATAGCCTAATTTGAAACATGTTTAATTTTAAATTAAAAGGCTATAATTACAAAATAATAGCAATAATAGGCTAATCAGTGTCATAGGTAGCTTGCTAGCACAATTGTTTTTGGGGAGTTGAAGCACATTGGGCCAATCAGGACTGCCTAAGCATAGGACCCAGGATCTTGTGCTACGTCCATTAATGTAAGTGAGCTTCTTTTTATGTGTTTGACCTAGGCCTACGTTTGGAATGGCTTTTGAGCAGTCAGGATTGTTGTAAACTATAAACAATATGCCCAAAATAACATGAGATTATTCAACACACACCTAACGTAACAACAATGTACGACAGTCCTGGAACACGTATTTTATATGCACACACACACAATTTTTTTTATTGAATTAGAATGCATGTAATATCTTTCAAACAGATTTCTGGTGAGCTTCTCTTCAAAACGTCATCTGTTTGAATAAGTAATATTAAAAAGTTGCAAACGAGTATTGCACTGTACTGTAGACTACATAAAATTTGCTGTGTTTTCAGAGTAGGACATTTTCAATGGTCTCTGAGGCGGTAATAGACCATTTAATGATAACTGAATGTACGTTTTGGTGATGCGTTATGACAGCGAGCAATTCATCACTTCACCCTCTGTATGTGTGTGTAGTCATAGCAGTGAGTAACAATGTGTTTTGGTGCGCCGTCACCAGCAGTGTTTTTTCATGTGTTATGGTGCGCCTTCACCAGTGTTTTCTTTTGTTGTGATGCGTGTAGGTTACCCCTGATTTTGTAAGTAATCTCATCTCTTATATGATGTGTCTCTATGACCCTATCCTGTTCTATTAATGGTAGCCTACTCGATGACATTGCGTCATCACTTGCTGTAGTAGGGGGGCCCGCCTTGGTAATCCTGCATATGGGCCCGGTGTTGGTTCGTTATGCCACTGGCTAAGGGGACAGCACAACTTCACCGCATCAAAGGAACGATGGACGTGGCTGTGTACTGTCAAATCTTGGGTGAGAACCTACTTCCCTCAGCCAGGGCATTTAAAATGGGTTGTGGATGGGTATTCCAGCATGACAATGACCCAAAACACACGGCCATGGCAACAAAGGAGTGCCTCAAGATTAAGGTTCTGGAGTGGAGTGGCCTAGCCAGTCTCCATACCTTAATCCCATAAAAAAATCTGTGGAGGGAGCTGAAGGTTCAAGTTGCCAAAACTCATCTTCGAAACCTTGATGACTTGGAGAGGAGTGGGCCAAAATCCCTCCTGAGATGTGTGGCCTACTACAAGAAACTGTCCTCTGTGATTGCCAACAAGGGTATTGCCACCAAGTACTAAGTCATGTTTTGCAAAGGGATCAAATACTTATTTTGCTCATTGTAATGAAAGTAAATGTATAACAATATCAGTTGTAACATTTATGTCTCTCTATCCAGGTTTTGATGCTTGTACAGAGGTTAATAACACAGATGGACAAATGTGTTGTTCTGGTAAACTGTCCAATAGAGTGCCTGGAAAAAATCTGGTAAGTCTTTCAGCCGTCGGCTTGCATCTGTTGGCTAGTATTTTGATCCACCACAAATACATTTATATCAGTGCAAATTTATTTTTAAACATCTACATTACCCATCTGAATATTTAGCAGTGTTGTACAGAACAGGAATATAAATGTGCATTTGAACATGCTATAAACTTTTAAGTACCTAGGTACAGTTCTTGATAACCAGCTGAGTTTTCTAGAAAACACAGATTATATCTATAAGAAATGCTCACAACGACTCAGTCTCCTCAGAAGACTGAGTTGTCTGGGCGTCAGTGCTCAGATTACTGAGCTAGTATACACCACACACATTGAAAGTGTTTTAACCTTTCACCTCTCTGCTTGGTTTGGCTATTTAAGCTGCAAACTTAAGAACAAGCTTAACAGGATAGTATCATTGGCTTGAAAATGAGTCGAAAAACCTTACAAAAACGAACACAACTATACACTGACGGAACGAGGAAAAAAGCTAGGAAAATCACTGCAGATAGTACACACCCTCTTAGTACACACCCTCTTTTTAGGCAGTTTGAGCCCCTGAAGTATGGGAGGCGCTTTTCTGGCAAAAAGTGTATTTAAAAAATCCTTTATTCCAAATGCCATCAGTATCCTTAACCAAACCAAGTGATACCTCCAAACTAAGCTGCTATTTTAATGTGTATTTTAATGTATTTAAGAATATTTTTATCCTGCTATATGTTTGAGATATTGTCTGTATGTTTCTCTGTATTGTATGTCTGGTGAGCCAAAGAAAAATGTCCACCTTATTTATTTTATTTAACCTTTATTTAACCAGGTGGGCACGTTGAGAACAAATTCTCATTTAAAACGGCGACCTGGCCAAGATGAAGCAAAGGTGCAAGTACAGACAGAGTTACACATGAATACAAATACACAAGAATAACACAAAGGGTAGGGTAAGGGGGAAAGATAGAAAAGTACAGTTGAATGTGCAGTTGAATGCAGTTGAATGCAGTGTACAGAGTAGCAGGCAAATACTATGTAATAAGTTAACACTAGTATGACAGTGCATATGGTAACTGTGCAAATAACAAATAACAATAATGTAATTAAACTAAAATAATGTTCAAGTCCGTATATACACAAAGGTGCTTATTTGGAAAATACTAAAGTAACGGATCAGATAAGGAAAGGTAGTGTACATGTGAGGGGGGGGTCAGCAGGTGCAATGGTTGGACAGAAGCCTTAGTGGACATTAAAGATTTATTCTATTCTAAATGGGCAAAAGAACTCAAAGCATTTTAAAAGAATGCTGGAATTTACAGTCTGCATCCATACACATGCTTCAGTAAAAAAGGATGTAATTGGGAAGGAGGGTTTAAGGCCAGTATTTTAGTGCTGTTTAAGCTAAAAATCTAATCTCTCCAGGTTTGCTGTTAAACATTATAATGTAGTTCTATAATGTAACTGGGCTAGGTCAGTTAGGGCTGCACAGTTAACTCAGTAAGCCACACCCAGAATCCAGTTCTGAATAAAACACCTCCTTTTCTGTTTGAGAGTCAGTCAGTCTGATAGCGGACAGCGTATCCTTTTCTTGGGACTGGGTCTTTTTCCTGTTGTTTGGCACAGTCACTAGATGTTGTGTGCCCAGGTCCCTGGGTAAGAAAGTCAGACTTATTTTCTAGCATCTTTTCTGATTAAGAAGAGAATTTGGCCTACAGTATGCATTCTACAGAGTTTTTTGCATGGAGTTGTATATATTCATGTCTATGTGTGTGTGAGTCTGTATTCATGTGTGTGTGTGTAAGCCTGCTATTCATGTTCTTTCTGTGTTTTTGTTATTCAGATTGGTTGTGGTAGTTTTTATATTTAACCTCAATACAGTCTTGCAATTTGATGTTTAGAAACAGTGGCTTGCAAAGCGTTTGTCTCCGATGTCAATCTTCCATGTATCGTAGTTTAGCACGTAGAGACGAAGAGGCCCCAGGTTCAATCTTCACCTCATATATAAAATATTAATACAAAAATATATGTGTTATTACTCTATTATTATTTGACTCCTCTTTCATCATTTAAGCTAAGAAACACATGTTATCCAAATGTTATAAAACTTTAAAACAAATGTAACTTTATACTTTATATTGAATATAATGGGTTACCTAAGCATTCAATAGCTCTCATTCTGCCAACAAAAGCTCTAAATCTAATTTAGAATAATTATGACAAAAGAGCCTTTTTTAATAGTTGCTGCTTGAAAAACCAAACTGAGCTTGTTTCACATGTTTAGGCTACCACAACTTAATATTCATAAATGTGAATATGATGATTGAAATGTAACCAGGGGTTCCCAATTCTTTCCCACTTGCGGCCTCCTTTTAACAGTTATAGAAAAAAAAGCTTAAGGATATTTTCATAATACATTACATATCATATCTGCAGTAATACTTTTATGTCTTCTGCACCTCAACGCTTTTGACTTGGCCAGGTTGCTGTTTCAAATGAGAATCTGTTCTCAACGTGCTTACCTGGTGTAATGGTGGAACTATATAAACACTGGGAGTTTTAATTTAACAATGAGAATCTGTTCTCAACGTGCTTACCTGGTGTAATGGTGGAACTATATAAACACTGGGAGTTTTAATTTAACAATGAGAATCTGTTCTCAACGTGCTTACCTGATGTAATGGTGGAACTATATAAACACTGGGAGTTTTAATTTAACAATGAG
>JACXGM010035552.1:0-11644 GCA_016801145.1 Umbra pygmaea | reverse complement strand
CACACATACCTTCATTCTCATTCACCTCTTCAGTAGTAGTTCGCGTGTCTATTTCTGGTGGACCTGAACTGGTTCTCCTCGATTGTGCCCGGTTGTACGCAACCTTCTCTTTTGTTCTTGCCACCGTTTTTTTACCTCCTCCACTTCTCTCCGTGTAGATGATAATGAGTTTATATAACTTGTTAAGGTAATCCAAATATATTTTTTTCTGACGGTGTGGATGTTCTGCCCTGTAATATGTTCAGGTTTGCTGTTACTTCATGCACTAATATTTTAATGTCTTCTTCAATAAATTTAAGCTTGCTGCTTTCTTTTTCCGTAGGGAGATCCATGATAGATACATACGGGCCCATTGTTTGCTCTTGTAGAGGTGCGCTAATAGAGGGCGGAGTATGCGCTGATTGCGTAATGGGTATCGGGTTTGATAAATACTACGCTAAATGTGGAAGCATAGCGTGCGCAATTACCGAACTCGCATAAACAGACGCAGTGCAAACTGCGCTTGTGTTAGTAAATCAGGCCCATAATCTGTAATTCACTGCAGAGTTTGTATTTTTAGTTAAAGGACAATATTCCTTCTCAAATCAAATCCGTTCAGGTTTGGAACAAAATAAGATCAGGAAATGAACAAAACTCAGCCTCTGAAAATATCTGTCATTTTTAAAAGTGTGTCCAGTGACTTCTGGATGCAGTGATCATCTTTGGAAGTACAACACATTTTGGAAATGACCAGGACAACAATTTGGGAATGTTTAGTCATCTGAAGGGATCCTTTAAGTTATTATATACATGTCTGGTTTGTTGACCATGTACTGGCCATGTGCTTGACCACACTGTACATGATATAGGGCTACAGACTTTGAAAGGGTAAGGATTCATTTCTTTAACTGTGTAATTTTCTATGAAAGTTTTTAAAAAAAGAACGTAATTTGATCTGTTTTCATCAAAGGAGATAAAACACAAAAACTAATTTCACCTGTTTTTAATATTTATTTTCATACATCATGTAATTTAAAGACTTTTAAAGTAAGGATAGGTTGTTATACAATGCTCTCCATTCCACAACATAATGTGTGAAAATAAACATTGAATGAGGTGAAATTATTATGTGTAATTGTAACATATGTAGGGTTAGGGTTTAGGGTTGGGCTGTGGGTAATTGGGTTAGGGTTAGGGTGTAGGGTGTGTGGAGATGGAGAGAGGGAGACGAAGGCAGGTAGTGGAGCTCTGTGGCTCTTTTAATGAATCCTGTTCTTGTAGTAACATAAACGATATTCACAAAGACATCAATGAATCTGGCTGACTTGTTAAATGGACCTATACGGGAAATGCACAACATATATATATATTACTGAATCACTGTGCTCTTAACGTGGCATAGAACACATAGGTAAAATAAAGAGTGAACCCTTAATAAACAGTAGACAGGATTATAATACTTACGACTTTTAAATGTTGAGAATAATCCATCACAATGATCTGTAACCAAACCATGCAACAATAAAGGAGTCATGAATCGCACCAGTCCCTTGTTCCCCAGAGCATATATTGCCGAAATAGCCAGCGGCTGATGGCCATTACCAATTAGCTCTTACCATTAAGATATTAGAATTACTAATGCTCTGGGTGAACAAGGGATGGCACCACACTTCATAATACACATAACATGAACAACAGAAACCAACAGCACAATATACTGGTCTACAGAGAAACACAATATAGCCTACATTAAGTTAATATACTCGTGAGTTCATATCTCAGTTCATCTGCCACACAGTCCCACTCTGGGACAGTGTGACAGTAATTTTCTCAGAGCGGACAGGTTTGTCTAGAAATGTTTGAAACCGGTACACTAGTTGGCAGTGTATGCACCTCTCAAACGGTTGAGATCTGCCATTAATACAAAATAAGACAGAAGGGTCATTTTTGTGATAATTTGTTTCCCGACTTTTTTCATAGAACTTAAGGTGAGTAAACAAACTCTCTCAAAAAATCTAGTTAGCTAGTTTAGTTATACGTAGCTAAGCAAATTGTGTACTGTTTGTCTAACAATGTGACCTATAGCAACGTGTACAGTGTAGTGACTAGCTATACTCTAGACACGTGTGATGTCCTGAGAAACTCATAAAACATTTTTTAATTTAGGCTTATTGTCAAAAATGAGTGGAATTCAATGGGTTCTTGGAGGCAGCCACATAATATTGCTGAATGGGCTTTTTGAGTTTTCATTCCAGGATTCTTTCACTGGAGACGCTCATTGCTATGCACCATAGAGACTTTTTTACACATCTTCAAAAAAAATGTTCACACAGTAAAGTACTTCAAATCTACTTTCCTACTGAACATTTAGATGGAGAGCTACTGTACAGCAAGTGGGGATTATCAATTAATATTTATTAATTCTGAGATTATATTAATGGAGTTAATGTGAGGTAGACTTTGGTGTTGTTCTCAGTAATGTCTTGTGCTGCATCGTTCTCTAAGCCTGCAGAGTCCTTGATACAACTGATTCAGATACTAGTAGTCTAGAAAGGGAAGATGAGACTGACAGTTTGAGAGCTAATTTGTTAGCCTGGAAATAGAGCAAAAATATCAAACACACTGTTTGTCAAAACTGTTGAAAATACTGCAGCTACATCCTCCAACATCACTGCCAACCGATACACGAATGCTGCTGCAGACTTCACGGTCAGAGTCAGTGATTGTTCAAGAAAACGCTAGTGGGGCATAATTATTTTGGCATTTTGTAGTCAATGGAGACTTCATTACAGGTGAACAAGTGCCAATTGACTACAGTAGTATGGGTTAGAACTACAGTAATATTTAAAAGTTATTCCACAGAATTCTGTCCCATTCTTGGAGTAATCAAAAACCTCACAAGGCAGCAGCCATTTATAATTGGGCTGTTTTGTTGTGCTAGCCAACCACTGCAGGAATATCTGGAAGACATTGACACTGAAGTTTTGTAGTTAGAGGAACTAACTTACAGGGGTGATATTTATATACCCTATTCAGAGACCTTAAGGAACAGTGTGAAATACCCTATATAATCACTATATCACCCCTTTAAGCATCAAACTGTCTTCCATGGTTTGTGATGCTCCAGCAAGGTCATTTTTAAAACATGTGAAAGGGCACCTAATACCAGCTTGATAAATATCATTGTCTAATTTCTATTAGGCTAAAATGTTCCTGATAGTTCTCGTTGAGGAGGAAAATAGTACTGGTCCAAACAAGTGGTATTCCAAAGGACTTGCATGGTGGACCCCTTATGCTGACAAAGCCTGGATCTTAAACACTGTTCAAAGATCTGCCCACAACCAGCCAAAGGATCAAAGCAATACCCAACACGAGTACTATTTAAAACAGGTAAGATTCTGTTTACAGCCATAATTATTTTGCTGGTGTATATATTTATAATACTACAAATAATCCTAGTTTTATTACATTCATTTACTGTGCATGGTTCTTTTCATTTGTTAAAGAATCTTTTCACAAGATTGTGGCACAGTGAATAACATTTGAATGCTGTCACAGTGCTCCGTTATAGAGAGACAGGCGTGTAGGAGATGCAATAACTCAATGGTATTTATTCCGAAAGTACAGAGAGCAGAACAAAGACTGTCTCGTGTGGCTATACCAAACTAGAAACCTAGCGACACCGCAGGAACATGTAACAGAGAACATTGAACGACAAGAGACAGGGAGGGAACAAAGGCTAAATACAAACACAACTAAGGGCTAACTCAACACACCTGGAAAATATACTTAACAATGACCTAACCAAATCAGAAGTAGAACACAACGTAATACATGACACCAACACAAGGGGGAACCAAAACACAACATACACACAGGGTAGCAATCTAAACATGAAACACACATAAAGGACAGAAATCAACACAACACACAGGGTAGTAACTACAACTGTAGTGGGGCAAGACAGTTGAGGCGGCCAGGGGCAAGGCAGTTCAGAAGGCCAGGGGCAAGGCAGTTCAGGCGGCCATGGGAAAGGCAGTTCAATGGGCCCTGGTGGCAGGGTGTCTGAGAGCCCTGTCACAAGCAGGGTGTCTGGGAGCTCTGTCACAAGCAGGGGGTCTGGGAGCCCTGGTGCCAGGGGGTCTGGGAGCCCTGGCGGCAGGGGGTCTGGGAGCCCTGGCGGCAGGGAGTCTGGATGGCGGCGGCGTCAGCGGTGGGGGTCCGGACGATGGCGGCGGGGGTCCGGACGACAGCGGTGTCAGCCGCGGGGGTCCGGATGACAGCGGCATCAGCGGCGGGGGTCCGGACGATGGCGGCGTCAGCGGCGGGGGTCCGAACGACGGCGGCTTTAGCGACGGGGGCCTGGACGGCGGCTTAGCTGAGCAGGGGGTCCGGACGTCAGTGACGGCTGAGCAGGGGGTCCTGACATCAGCGGTGGCTGAGCAGGGGGTCCGGACGTCAGCGACGGCTGAGCAGGTGGTCCGGACGACAGCGGCGGCTGAGCAGGGGGTCCGGACGACAGTGGCGGCTGAGCAGGGGGTCCGGACTCCTCCCAGGAGGCGTCATCGCCAAACCCTGGCAGCGGCGGGAGGAGTAGGACCTCCAGGTCCGTGGCCAGGAGGGGTTCCAGCGTGGGTGACGCAGCGCAGGTGGCCGGAGACTTTGGCGGTGAGCAGACAGCTGGAGGCTGAGGGCAGACTGCAGAAGGCTGTGGGCAGACTGCAGGAGGCTGTGGGCAGACTGCAGGAGGCTGTGGGCAGACTGCTGGATGCTGTGGGCAGACTGCAAATCCCACCCCAGAGGGCACGGACCCACTTATTAGGTCTGGCATGTCCTCCTCGCTCTCATAACGAGGAAGGTCGGCCATCTTGGGGAGGTCTGCCATCTTGGGGAGGTCGGCCATCTTTGGACAGGAGGCCCTACCCCTCCGACGGGGAGCCCTGGACTGGGGGCTAACACCCTGGACCGAAGGGGTAACTGAAGCCATAGGGGCAATACCTTGAGCCCTAGGGGCAATAACTGGGGCCCTAGGGACAATAACTGGGGCCCTAAGGGCAATAACTGGGGCCCTAGGGTCAATACCTGGGGCCCTAGGGTCAATACCTGAGGCCCTAGGGGCAATACCTAGAGCCCTAGGGGCAATACCTGGAGCCCTAGGGGCAATAACTGGGACCCTAGGGGCATTAACAGAGGCCCTAGGGGCAGTAACAGAAGCTCTAGGGGCAGTAACAGAAGTACTAGGGGCACTAACAGAAGCCCTAGGGGCAGAACCAGAAGCACCAGGGGCAGGACCTGGAAACCTAGGGGCAATTCTAGCCTGAGAGCTAGTAAGGTGGTTTGGTGGGCTAGCGGGGCTGAGAGTCAGACGGGGGGTCCTAATCAGGGAACTCCTACCCTGAACCTGACTCTGAGAAGGGCTACTTAATCCAGCCTGGGAGCTAGCGGGGAACAGCGATACCCTACCAGAAGGGGTGGAGGCCATCCGGGGCTGTGAGAGAGTCAGTGGTGGTAGTGTCCTCCGAACAGCCTTTCCGATCCATTTGGGGGGGATTCCCCACTCCTCCTCCTCATCCACCCAGAACTCACAGTCCTCCTCCGAGACCAGTTCATCCGCCTCGTCCTCGGACTAACTCTGAGGCGAGTCGGACTAACTCCGTCGACTGCTGTCTCGTCACCCCATCATCCGGGTGACTCCAAGCAGCCTGTGCACCACCTAAAAATATTCCCCCAAGAGAGAGAGGTAATCTCTCCTTGGTTTCGTGGTAGGTCCTTCGCTGTCTCGTAGTCATGGTCGTTCAATCTGTCATTGTGCTCCGTTATAGTGTGGATTTAGAGAGACAGGCGCGAAGGAGATGCAATAACTCAATGGTATTTATTCCGAAAGTACAGAGAGCAAAACAAAGACTTGTGGGGCTATACCAAACTAGAAACCTAGCGACACCGCAGGAACATGTAACAGAGAACATTGAACGACAAGAGACAGGGAGGGAACAAAGGCTAAGGGCTATCTCAACACACCTGGGAAATATACTTAACAATGGCATAACCAAATCAGAAGCAGAACATAACGTAATACATGACACCAAAACAAGGGGGAACCAAAACACAACAAACATACGGGGTAGAAATCTAAACATGAAACACACATACAGGAGAGAAATCTAAACAACACACAGGGCAGTAACTGTCAATGGAAGCACAGATTCCACATTCTCCACTCAGAAATTTGACTAATCCAGCAAGCAGTGTTTCTTCTTCTCTCCAGTTCGGTTTTCTTTTGGAATCCATGGTGGCTATGATTACATCAATAACTCTAGGCTATATGTAGGAAGGTCAAATTCAGAAATAATGGAACGTGTTAGAAACCTTTTTGATCTTTAATTTGCAATGTGTATATCATAATGGATTCTCTTGAAAAAATGTTTTTTATTATTGTCAAATGTATGTTGAATGTCAACTCCTCTGTTCACCATTGAATGTGAATTTATCTGAGAATATTCTTAAGTACATCTATTCAGTGATTGGTCCTTGCCTATGTTGTCATCCAAAAATGAGATGTTCGATAACTAATGTTTAAGGGCAGCTTTGAGCAAAGAATTTTCTTGCTCTTAAGTCAAGTCTTAGCAGTGTTCTTATGTGTCACACTTGGCGAAATAAGGAAGAGCCACACGCAGAACAACCAGTTCTCCAATGGGTAGATTTACTAGGAAATACCAGGATGCCTTATACTCAATGAATGAGTTGTAGTGAAGAAAAATGTAGCAGAATGAGTGGCTACAAACACTCTTACACAAAATGTAAGAAATAGTATAGATACAGACTTTTTACTAAACGATCTAAACACAAATGCACAGTAAGCAACAACCCACGCCCTTGGGAATGGAGCGTGGTGCTAAATAGACATTCTACACTCGCAGCTGAATACAATAAGACTGATTGCAGCCACGTGCGTGTGTGTGTGTGCGTGAGAATGGCGGCTTCAGCAGGCGGGGGAGTCCTGTGCGTGTCAGCAGGGGGAGCTCCTGGATCTCCCATGCTGACAGTACCCCCCCTCTGACGCGCAGCTCCCGCGGCGTGGCAACCCCCGCGGTGCGGCAACCCCCACAGTGCGGCAACCCCCGCCCAGGGGCTGACCCCGCGGGCGCGGCACCAGACGATCCGACCGGCGCAGGTGGAACTCACGCAGGAGTGAGGGCTCCAATACATCCCTGGCCGGAACCCAGCTCCAGTCCTCGGGACCAAACCCCTCCCAGTCCAGAAGGTACTGGAGGCCACCCCTCTGCCTTCTTGAATCAAGGATGGAACGAACGGAGTAGAGAAGGTCACCCTCTATCTCCAACGGCGGAGGGGGGGGTCTCCAGCACCCTGGCCTCACGGAGAGGGCCTTCCACCACCGGCCTGAGGAGGGAGACATGAAACACAGGGTTAACACGCATGGTGGAGGGTAAACGCAACCTGTATGACACATCATTGGCCATCCCCAGGACTTCAAAGGGCCCCACAAACCGCTGCGCAAGCTTCCGGCACGGTCGGCAGAGAGGCAGGTTCCTGGAGGAGAGCCAGACCCCATCCCCAGGATGGAAAAGGGAGATGGGGGATAGGGCGATCGGCCTGGCGTTGATGACGGAGGATGGCACGTTGGAGACGGACATGAGCAACATTCCATGTGTCCTCCGTGCGCCGAAACCAGGGGACATGGGTCTGGCCAGGATACACTGGAAGGGGGTGAGCCCCGTGGAGGAGTGCTTCAGAGAATTCTGGGCATACTCCGCCCACGGGAGCGATGTCGCCCATGCCCCCGGCCGGTCCTGACAATACATCCTCAAGAATCTGTCTATCTCTTGATTGAGCCGTTCGACCTGCCCGTTCGCCTGAGGATGAGACCCGGAGATGGTGTTTTGGAAAAACTGTCATTTTTCGGCCTTGGCATAAAGGCCATGTTCCAACAGTCTCCCAAGCACTTCGCGGACCAAAGACACACGTTGTTTGCGGGTAGCCGTTTACACCAAAATGTCATCAATGTATACGACCACACCGTGCCCCCACAGGTCTCGGAAGATGTCATTCACGAAAGCCTGGAAGACTGATAGAGCATTCATCAGGCAATAAGGCATCACTACATATTCGTAGTGGCCTGTGGTGGTACTGAAAGCTGTTTAGTACTCATCTCCTTTTCGAATGCGCACAAGATTGTAGACAATCCTTACGTCCAATTTCGTAAAGAAGCGCGCGCCATGCATAGACTCAATAATCGAGGCTACCAAAGAAAGAGGGTAGGTATATCGTTCAGTGATTTTATTCAGTGCTCGGTAGTCTATGCATGGACGCAGACCCCTGTCCTTCTTTATTAAAAGAAACTGGAAGATGCAGGTGAAGATGAGGGGCGTATGTAACCCTGGCGTAGCGATTCCGAGACTTATGTTTTCATAGCCTCGGTTTCGGCATACGACAATGACTCCTAGGCGATACAGCGCCCGGTCGAAGGTCAATAGCACAATCCCAGGGCCAATAGGGTGGTCATTTAGATGCCTTGGTTTTGGAGAAGGCATGTGCAAGGTCCGAATATTCAATAGGGATGGGATTGTCGGAGGCACTGTCTGTTCTTTCCACTGTGGTGGTCCGTAGCGAAACCAGAACACACCTTCCCAGGCACTCCCTCGACCATCCATCGATAGACCTATGGAACCAAGAGATAGATGGGTTGTGGATAGACAGCCACGGCAAACCCAACATTACAGGACAAGAGGGGATGTTTAATACATACACTATCCAACGCTTGCACAGGCAGGGGTCTGTCTAACTTTACCAGTGGAATGCGTAAAGTATTGTAAATAGTTTTATCTATAAAATTGCCCGCTGCCCCTGAGTCTACTAAGGCCTTAAGCGGGTCTTTTGTTTTGAAGGCAGGGAAACATACTGATATACGAAACAGGGATGAGAGGGATGAAGGAAATGTGGATACCTGGGATGGTGTGTGAGTGCCTGTGCCACCACTCCCTGGACCCGACAGACGCTGGTAGCAAGTGGCTGCCACATGCCCCCTTCTGCCACAATAGGAGCATGGCACCCACCGTCTGCCGGATCCCCTCTCTGTCTCCTGGAACCCAGTGTTTCCAACCTCCAGGGGCACAGAAAAGCCCTCTTCACTGACCACTGGCTTAGGTGGAACTATGATACTTCTCCAAGTGCGCCCATGCGCCTGCAGGAGGCTCTCCAGATGGATGACCAGGTCCACCAGGGCATCAAACCCCATGGTAGTATCCCGACAGGCCATCTCCCGTCAGACATCCTCCCACAAGCAACGCCGGAAGGGATCAATTAGGGCTCGATCGTTCCACCCAAAGCCAGCCGGCAGGGTACGGAATTCCAAGGCGTATTCACGGGCGGTTCTGCGCCCCTGCGTTAAACGATAGAGCTGCTCGCCCACGTCCCTTCCCTCCGGGTGGAGATCAAACACTGAACTGAACAGGGACGTGAATGAGCGATAATTGTGGATGACAGGGTTCTCGTCTCTCCAGACCGCGATTGCCCACTCCAATGTGTGCCCGGAGAGACAAGAGATGAGCGCGGAGATTTTCTCCAGGTCAGAGGCCCCAGGGTTCTTGTCTCTCCAGACTGCGATTGCCCACTCCAACATGTGCCCGGAGAGACAAGAGATGAGCGCGGAGACTTTCCAGGTCAGAGGCCCCAGGGGCCGAGGTGTCAAAATAGAGCCCCAGCTGAAGAAGGAACCCCTGACACTAGTTCTTGGGTACGGCCAACTTGATGGCAGTGGGTGCTGGAGGGTTGCCGGACTCTCTAACAGGACCTACTGGAGGAACAGGTGCGGGAGCAGAAGCACTGGAGATGTGTTGCTCCACTTGATTCAGACCACGAACCACATGCTCCATGGCGGCTCCCAGTTCCTCCAACATGGTCTGGTGTGATGCCAGACAAGCGTCCACACTGAGTGTAGGCTGGGCTTCTGCTGGCTCCATGTGGAAGAAGGAGGGTTATTCTGTCACACTTGGCCAAATAAGGAAGAGCCACACGCAGAACAACCAGTTCCCCAACGGGTAGATTTACTAAGAAATACCTCGAAATAACGCTATATACTCAATATGAATGAGTTGTAGTAAAGAAAACTGTAGCGGAATGAGTGGCTACAAAGACTCTTACACAAAATGCAAGAAATAGTATAGATACAGACTACTTACTAAATGATCTAAACACAAATACACAGTAAGCAATAACCCACGCCCTTGGGAAAGGGGCGTGGTGCTAAATAGACATTCTACACAAGCAGCTGAATACTATAAGACTGATTGCAGCCGCGTGCGTGTGTGTGTGCATGAGAACGGCGGCTTCAGTAGGCGGGGACTCCGAGCACCTAGTCCTGTGCGCATCAGCAGGGGGAGCTCCTGGATCTCCCATGCTGACATTATGAGTAATTCAGAGAAGCTTGACAAATACGGGCCCAGGTCACCAACAGTTGGGCAAAGGCCAGGGAGCTAATTTAGCAATAGTGAGTAGAAAACATTCTAAATGTGTTGTTACAAATTAATTTAGGGTTTGACACAGATGAGTACATATGCACTCTTGATAAAACTTCAATGGTTTGTACATTTGTAGATTAAGTAGTTTGTTTGAAATGCTATACTGCTAGATGTGCATTTGAACATGCAAAGCATCTAGCCAGATACAGGGCCCTATCTTACACCCAGCGAAATTGACTTTTTACACCAATGCATGTAGCATTTCTATCTTGCACCCAACGCATATGGGACTTCCCTCCAGAGACGCACGTCGAAAAATTATGGAATGAACTTGTGTTCATTGGGCGGTTCAGCAAAAAGAAATTGTGTGTTCCGGTGCAAACCTTCCCTGGTGCTATCTTGCAGTTACTGAAAACAATTCCGTCACTGACCAGGAAAAACCTGGTTAATAGTCAGTTGCATATTATTCAGATGCTATTTTAAGGGCGCATGCTTAACCATAATGTAGCGTGTGCACAACGCGCATACACTTGCTCCTCTCATCTACACAAATGTAGCAGTTCACATTATTGCAATACATACATAATTAGAAGGAAAAATATTAGCATGCGAGGGAAATCATTGTGGTGTCCGAAGATGTGGAAAAAATAGGCATACATCTAGTGTACACATTTACCCAAATTATTCAGAATTAATTATTTGCACTGATATACATCAACCGCAAGGGAACCCATTCACACTATGAACATAAGTATAGACATGTCACGGTCCAGGGCCGCTTGGAACCCAGAGCACGGCACCTGGACTGTGACATGGCGTAACTACTATATAATAATAATAATACCTTTTATTTATAGGCGCCTTTCAAGACACTCAAGGACACCGTACAGTATAAAACAATGCAATAAATAGAAGACATACAAAACACAATCTGCACATCAGACAATTATATCATTAAAAGCTAATCTAAACAAATACGTTTTTATCTGATTTTTAAAATGAGAAATTGAATCAATTTTGCGAATGTGTAGTGGTAAAGCGTTCCATAGCTTAGGAGCCGCACAACTGAAAGCTCTACCACCAAAGGAACCCAACTTGAAATTTGGAACAGATAGTAAGTCAGCAGAAGAAGATCTCAGAGAGCGTAAAGGTCTATAGAAATGAAGAAGGTCAGAAAGATATTGTGGTGC
>JACXGM010035551.1:0-11645 GCA_016801145.1 Umbra pygmaea | reverse complement strand
GGATGGACATGTTCAAAAACAATACTCAGGTAGACTGTGGTCATAAAGGGGTGGACATGGTCAGCAGCAATACTCGGGTAGGCTGTGATCATAAAGGGATGGACATGGTCAAAAACGATACTTAGGTAGGCTGTGGTCATAAAGGGATGGACATGGTCATCAACAATACTCAGGTAGACTGTGGTCATTGATACAAGGCAGATATCAACGGTTCAACTTCTATAACAAATTACCCCAAACATTTGTTTTATTTTCTTAGAGCAGATCGACAATGTTTTTTTCACATTTTTCTAGTCCCAATTGGTCAGTTGATCAACAAGCAAAATCTTTGTTGGCGAAACTGGCCAAATAAACTTTAAATAGTCTTTTACATTTTTTGTTTTGTCTGCCGGATTTAGTTCTGTCTTTCATGTGAAGACCTGTCATCTAATCTGTATTTGATTGGTTGTCCCTGAATAGACACGCCCTCAGCCCTTGAAATGCTTTCTATATCTCAGGGTACTTACAAATTGTACTTGCCAAAGCAAAAGTGAGGATAGTGACCAGAGTTCAAAGCAAAGCAGAGTGGTGAGGAATGTTACCAGATTTCACAGGGATTCTCTAGAGCAGGGCTGCCCAACCTTGTTCCTGGAGATCTACAGTCCTGTAAGTTTTATCTTCAACAGTAATTTAGCACACCTGATTCTAAAAATTAGCGAAAGGAACGCTAAAATACGTTGCCCACAACAAGGGTTGGAGAGAACCTACAGGGCAGTACATCTCCAGGAATTGGGTTGGGTAGCTCTGCTCTAGAGGGAAGGGCAATCTATTCAGTATTCATTTGATTGGTTGTGTCTTCCCAGACCTGCACAATGTGTTCCAATCTTTTTTTCATCAGTTGTCTTGTAGATGAGGATCTGTTCTGTGTTTGATTGGTGATGTCTTGTAGATGAAGATCTGTTCTAATCTGTGTTTGATTGGTTATGTTTTGTAGATGAGGATCTGTTCTGATCTGTGTTTGATTGGTTATGTTTTGTAGATGAGGAGGACCTCTGTTCAAACTGCCCTGGAGACACGGCTGCAGATCACGATGACTGAAACTATTCACCTCCTCAAAGAAAAATGATTAGCTAGAATTTTATGTTTTGTTCCTATTTGTATTATTTATAATGTTGAAAAGAATTATGGTGAGCATGGTTTTTGTAATAAACGGTAAAACACCTAGTATATTATTCAGAGACACATCATTAAAGTAATAAATGGTAAAACACCTAGTATATTATTCAGAGACACATCATTAAAGGGGTATTTTTTTAATTATTAAAATCTAGAGTTTTGTACATTGAACAGACAAGCATGATACCATGAGGTAGCCTGGGTGACATTCAGTGTTACCATGCCAACCCCACCGATTTGTTGCCATGATAATTACAGCGATGGACTAGTTGGCATGTGGGCCCCAAGTTCTGGAGCCAGGGTCGAGAAAAGGCTGATCCACAAACCAGTCAAAACTAGTCATTGTGTTGGTTTAGTATGACTCATTTCCTTAGCTGTACCTTGTACAATATGTAACAGCAAGATGTCATCCTCAATCATGTTAATAAGCCACCAAACATGCCTATATACCCAGCCTCATGATCTGTTCACCATTGTACAATTAAAATGATAAAACATGTCATATTTAATATCACTACATCCATTAGTCAATGTATTCAACAATGTTCATAGCTTTCACATTTTAAAAGCCTTAAGTTACAAACAAAAAAACATTATAAAACATCCTCACAATCAAGGGTGTATGAATGAGTTTGATATTGGGGACACACCATATATTTTTCACAAAATGTTCTTATTATTGGGGGGGACAATATTGCCTTTCTGTAACATTCCTAAACCCTTGGTCACAATTGACAGTACATCAGTGAACTGGTACAGTTATGGCCACAGCAAGCGTGGGCCATTATGATGTAGTCACTTTTAGCTACTTCTTTAAGTTGGTTGATAAACTGAAAGTGTGCATATTACATCCAGTAGGTTTGGATTTGAAGAGCTGCCACATAGTCAGTTGTCATTCTGTTTATTTGTACTTTCTGGCATATCTAAGAGAATAGCATGCTTAAACATGTCAGAGCAACGCCTCCTGTTGTTTAGGTTACAGACATTAGGATTGTGTCATTAGTCAGGAACTCTGCCTTAGTGACGCTACACGTTCACTTCGATGCCATCATGCAAACTATATAAGGATGTGGCTCCTGCTTCATTTGCAATTCATTGGACAATTACATTATTTTTGGCATTTAGCATAATTTATGCATCGGAATCTTTGAAACTAACTACCAGTATCTGATTTGCTACTATCTGACTTGAGTTTTTTAGCAATCCATTTCTTTCTGTGCCAAGTGCACCAGTCAGTCTGGCCAGTCATCACCCTATAAGAATAATAATAATAATAATGCATTCAACTTATATAGCGCTTTTCTTCCAAGGAACCCAAAGTGCTTTATACAGTGAGGGGGGAAGCCCACCTCATCCACCACCAATGTGTAGCACCCACCTGGCTCTTCCCCTGTCTTGAAATGTGTACATGTCTAATACAACAGCTATAAATCCATATATAGTACATTACTTTTGTAAAATAAAGTACTCTTTAGTACAAAAGGCCCAAGGCCTCAAGCAGTTCGCGGTTGCAGCTCGGTTTTACTTTTTTTCAACAACCTTAGGGCGTTCAAAACCTGTTGGGTGTCGGGTCGGCTTGCAGGGTTTTCTGATAGCATTTTGTTGATGAGTTTCCACTGCAACAGAAAATATCCATCAATTCAAATTAAGATATAGTGTGATCGCACTGTAAAATGTTTTAGATATAGTGTAAACCCACTGTAAAATGTTTTAGATATAGTGTAAACCCACTGTAAAATATGTTTTAGATATAGTTTAAACCCACTGTAAAATGTTTTACAGTATATATACTTACAGTATATATATACTTTACAGTATATATACAGTATATATACTTATGTTTTAGATATAGTGTAAACCCACTGTATACTGTGTTTTAGATGTAGTGTAAACCCACTGTATACAGTGTTTTAGATATAGTGTAAACCCACTGTATACTGTGTTTTAGATATAGTGTAAACCCACTGAAAAATATGTTTTATATATAGTGTAAACCCACTGTAAAATATGTTTTAGATATAGTGTAAACCCACTGTATAATATGTTTTAGATATAGTGTAAACCCACTGTATACAGTGTTTTAGATATAGTGTACACTAACTGTATACTGTGTTTTAGATATAGTGTAAACCCACTGTAAAATATGTTTTAGATATAGTGTAAACCTACTTGTATACTACAGTGCCTTGCAAAATTATTTGCCCCCCTTGAACATTTCGACCTTCAAACATAAAGATATAAAACTGTAATTTTTGTGAAGAAGCAACAACAAGTGGGACACTATCATGAAGTGGAACGAAATGTATTGGATATTTCAAACCTTTTTAACGAATAAAAAATTGACAAATTGGGTGAGCAAAATTATTCAGCCCCTTTACTTTCAGTGCAGCAGACTCTCTCCAGAAGTTCAGTGAGGATCTCTGAATGATCCAATGTTGACCTAAATGACTAATGATGATAAATAGAATCCACCTGTTTGTAATCAAGTCTCCGTATAAATGCACCTGCTCTGTGATAGACTCAGAGGTCCATTGAAAGCGTAGAGAGCATCATGAAGAACAAGAAACACACCAGGCAGGTCCGAGATACTGTTGTGGAGAAGTTCAACGCCGGATTTGGATACAGAAAGATTTCCCAAGCTAAAAACATCCCAAGGAGCACTGTGCAAGCAATAATATTGAAATGGAAGGAGTATCAGACCACTGCAAATCTACCAAGACCCGGCCGTCCCTCTAAACTTTCAGCTCATACAAGGAGAAGACTGATCAGAGATGCAGTTAAGAGGCCCATGATCACTCTGGATGAACTGCAGAGATCTAGAGCTGAGGTGGGCGAGTCTGTCCATAGGACAACAATCAGTCGTATACTGCACAAATCTGGCCTTTATGGAAGAGTGGCAAGAAGAAAGCCATTTCTGGAAGATATCCATAAAAAGTGTTGTTTAAAGTTTACCACAAGCCACCTGGGAGACACACCAAACATGTGGAAGAAGGTGCTCTGGTCAGATGAAACCAAAATCAAACTTTTTGGCAACAATGGAAAAAGTTATGTTTGACGTAAAAGCAACACAGCTCATCACCCTGAATACACCATACCCACTATCAAACATAGTGGTGGCAGCATCATGGTTTGGGCCTGCTTTTCTTCAGCAGGGACAGGGAGGATGGCTAAAATTGATGGGAAGATGGATGGAGCCAAATACAGGACCATTCTGAAAGAAAGATGGAGTCTGCAAAAGACCTCAGACTGGGACGGAGAAAATTTTGCACGCCCAATTTTTCTGTTTTTTATTTGTTAAAAAAGTTTGAAATATTCAATAAATTTTGTTCCACTTCATGATTGTGTCCCACTTGTTGTTGATTCTTCACAAAGAAATTACAGTTTTATATCTTTATGTTTGAAGCCTGAAATGTGGCAAAAGTTCGAAAAGTTCAAGGGGGCCAAATACTTTCGCAGGGCACTGTATGTTTTAAATATAGTGTAAACCCACTGTATGCTATGTTTTAAATGTAGTGTAAACCCACTGTATACAGTGTTTTAGATGTAGTGTAAACCCACTGTATAATATGTTTTAGATGTAGTGTAAACCCACTGTATATTATGTTTTAGATGTAGTATAAACCCACTGTAAAATATGTGTTAGAGGCAGAACAACCAGAGAACAGTCATCTCTAGTCCTCACCTCTGAAGAATACTCCTCACGGAAGCCAATAGGACATGTATGATTCCGCACGTCCAGCAAAACCTGTGGAATAAACCTCAAGAAAATCTGTAACTGATTTAAGTGACGCAATACGATTACTTCTAACATGTTGATGGAAAAGCAATGATTTTCAGTGCAGAGGTATTTAGCATTTTGACTGTATTGATCCCAGAGATTCGGGTTCAATTCTCACCTTACACCTCTCCATAGCAGTGGACATACACCAGAGGAGTTCGAAAAAAATCACTGCTAGAGAGAATATATCTGTTTTCTCATCATATTTTTTCTTAGTTTCCTGAAAATACAAAGATGATTTGTGATCATTTAAAACATGAAGAAGCATGAATAATCCCTGAAATGAAAGGGAATAAAGAAATTAAATGACCAAACATTTAAACAAAATGGGCTCTGTAAGTCATCCACGGTATCATATTATCTGATAACAATGATTCGGTGAGTGAGTGTTTGAGTATCTACCATAAAAACAGTGACTCAGTGTTTAACTATCTAATAACAGTGACTCAGTGTTTAAGTATCTACCATAATAACAGTGAATCAGTGTTTGTGTATCTACCATAATAACAGTGACTCTGTTTAAGTATCTAATAAGAGTGACTCAGTGTTTGAGTATCTAATAACCGTGACTCAGTGTTTGAGTATCTAATAACAGTGACTCAGTGTTTGAGTATCTAATAACAGTGACTCAGTATTTGAGTGTCTGATAACTGTGATTTTGTGTTTTTTCTTAATCCTGTGGTTTACTAAACATCAATGATTTAATCCTGTGGTTTACTAAACATTAATGATTTAATCATATGGTTTACTAAACATTAATGATTTAATCCTGTGGTTTACTAAACATTAATGATTTAATCCTATAGTTTACTAAACATTAATGATTTAATCCTGTGGTTTACTAAACATTAATGATTTAATCCTATGGTTTACTAAACATCAATGATGAAAGACATCCAATGAATGTCACACAACACAGATTCTCTGCTACAAAAATATGTTTTCTTTACATTGTGGTCAGTGCTTAACTAGCGGTAAAACTTGTGATCTGTAAGAAGATTCTGCCTTATACTGGGCATCAGATGGCTCTGTGACTTGTAGTGGGAAGGTTGCCGGTTTGATTCCTGAGTAGGCAAAATGAAGTTGTGTCCTTGAGCAAGGCACTGTACCCTAAATTGCTCCATAAATTGCTCTGGATCAGTGTCTACTAAATGACTCAAATGTAAAAAGTGAAGAACTGTCTGTAGGTCTTTGTTGTAATTCATCATATATTAAGTTTCATTAAACAGTTGTATTTCATCATATATTAAGGAATATTAAACAGTTGTATTTCATAATATATTAAGATATTTTAACTGGTGTATTTCAACATATATTAAACTCAATGAAACTGTTGCATTTCATGATATATTAAGCTATATTAACTCATGTATTTCATTATATTTTAAGCTGTTGTATTTCTTGGTCATCATACTGTATATTAGGGATATTAAGGACTTTGACTTGCAGGGATATTAGGATGTGGTCAGTTGACTGGGAGTGGTTTATGCTACCAATTTACATTTGATATTTAGCAGGCACTTGTCCAGTGTGACTTACAGTAAGAGACTTAAAAGAAAATTCCAGAGTAAATCAATGTTTTAATACAGTATTTAAAAACATTACCTTATATTATTTATGTCATATTCAATTCTGTCCCTGCCAATGCATTCGAGAACAACCAAGAGTACATTTCAGACTCTTCTGTATCAGTCTGCACATGAAATACCACAAGGTCCAGAATTCAAAGCCAAGTATCCAAGTATTTGCACAAACGAGACAATATGGGTTGCTAATCGGTCTACTACCGATGCTGCACCCAGGCGAGTGCCTGAATTCCCCCAATGACAATGCATGGCTTCAACTTGAGTAGCTTGATGTCCAATCTATCATATGACGCAATTAATTATCACAGTTGTTTGGCACCTTTGTAAACCATACTGATAACAGAAATCACCTTTAAATACCCTTGAATATTTGGCCTTGTTTATGGTGTCCTTTGACAGCTCTTTGGTCTTGGACACAGTGGAGTTTGGAGTTTGACTGTTTGAGGTTGTGGACAGGTGTCTTTTATACGGATAACAAGTTCAAACAGGTGCCATTAATACAGGTAATGAGTGGAGGACAGAAAGAAGAAGGTACAGGTCTTTGAGAGCCAGAAATCTTGCTTGTTTGTTATTGACCAAATACTTATTTTCCACCATAATTTACCATTAAATTCATAAAAGATCCTACAATGTGATTTTCTGGATTATTTTCTATTTTTTTCTCTCATAGTTAAAGTGTACCTATGAGGAAAATTACAGGCCTCTCTCATCTTTTTAAGTAGGAGAACTTGCACAATTGGTGGCTGACTAAATACTTTTTTGCCCCACTGTACTTAAACAAAAATGAGCTGCATGGTCGAGTTCCCAGATTTGTGCCAGATTTGTGCCAGTGCCATAAAAAAGCCTGGTTACAATATGCCCAACCATCTTGACACAACTTCTGGCAGACTGTGTGGAGTGACGAGACCAAAAGAGAGCTATATGGTCACAACCATAAGAGCCATGTTTCGAGAGGAGCCAACAAGACCTATAGCATGGTGGTGGCTCACTGATGTTTTGGGGGTGTGTGAGCTCTAAAGGCACAGGGAACCTCTTGGATTTACCAGCACAACAATGACCCTAAGCACAAGAGTAAGTTGACCCTCCAGTGGTTACCTCAGGTTCATGCAAGACGACCAAAGACTTTGCATGACCTGGAGGCATTTTGCTAAGACAAATGGGCAGCTATACCACCTGCAAAAATTCAGGGCCTCATAGACAACTGTCAACAATGACTGCATGCTGTCATTGATTCTAAAGGGGGCAATACACCATATTGAGTAGGCCTGTCACGATAACAAATTTTGCTGGACGATAAATTGTCTCAGAAATTATTGCGATAAACAATAATATTGACAATTTTCATCTAATATAATGATAATGGCATAATTATGCAGGTACACCTTTTCAAAGATCAACAAAAATTTATTTCTAAAGAATATTTAACACTGGAACTGGAAAACATTTTAAATATCCACAAAAATTTAACAAAACACCCAAAAACAAAACAAAGATGGACTCTCAGTCTCTGTTAACAAAATGCACTGGAATAATAAACAAACACAATCAAAAACAATAAATAAAATGGAAATGAAAAAGCAGACACACCCAAAACAATAAAGTCTCTTTGGTAGAGAGTGACGAGGAAAACAAACAAGCATGCAAATAAAAATGATTGAGTCGATAAAAATGATTGAGCTCATTTTTATTTATCATGCGATTAATTGACTTATTGCATATTGCTACAGGCATATTGAGAACTGAGGGTATGCAGACTTTTGAACAGGGGTCATTTCATTATTTTCTTTGTTGCCATGTATTCTATTATGATTGTCCCCTTCTGTTATGACCTACAGTTGAAAATGAGCCATTTCCAGGGGTATGCAAACTGTTGAGCAAAAATGTAAGTGATATCAGAGTTGCAATACAGCAGATGTCCCAAGTCTCCCGGATGTCCCGGGAGTCTCCCGCATTTTAAGACGCCCGCATATGATATAATGGTACAATATTTCGGACATCAATTTTTTGATATCAAAATCATCAGGGAAATTAACAGTCATTGTTTAGAACACCGATGTCCAACATTACTCTTCACACTGACAGAGAAATAATCTGTATGTTGCTTGTGATTAGCCCCTACTACTGTTGAAGGGTTGAACAGTTTGCACAGCAAGTCCTACTAAAGCTGTATAATGTACGTGCATGTTTGTTCATATTAGAATTTTTAATGCTTAATTAATTGTAAAATACTAGTTAAGAATATGTTTAAAGTTAAAATAACAGCATTAGAAATTGATTTAACTCTATATAGTAAGTTATACAGACAAATGGTCAGGTTTATTTAACATTTGTTTACTTAACTTTGGCTTTATTTAAAAACTCAATATTTCAAGTTAACATAACTGAAGATTATGTTTAGTAAACTAGGAATATTTCTTCATACTGACAAAATGGTGAAGTGTACTTAACATTCTTTTAAAAGTTAAGGTAAATTTAATATAAACTAGGATAACTTAACATGTACAGTACTCCTATCTTGAAAAAGGCCATGCAACAAGACCCCTGGAAATAATAAGTTGAAACAACAAATATTTTTTAACAGTGTAGCAGACCTCCTGTTTGTATTGAAAATCCTATTGTTTTTAAAAGCTGTAAAGGACTTCGGTGTTTACATTTAAATATAGGTAGTGTATTGCTCAACAATGATTTTATGAAGATGTTAGATTGTCAGGCCTGTCCTGACAGGTCCCTTCCTATAAATTACTATAATATATATAATAAATAATAATAATTTAATATTATAATATATATAAATAACTATAATAACTTTGGTTAGACGGTAATCTCACTTAAAGGTTTTTCCAATTGCTTACACACAAAATGCAAAATTTGCCTCATTGTGTCAAAACTCAACAGACAATAATTCTTTACACAACACTTGGAGATGCCATGACTGCAAACTTGGAGATTTTGACTGAAAACTTGGAGATTTTGACATAACTGCCATGTCAAAACTGCCATTCTGCAATCAAAACTGCCATTCTGTAATCAAAACTGCCATTCTGCAATCAAAACTTAACACTCTGACTTCAAAAGGCCCTCTTCAGATCGATAGGGAACACACATGCACATGAACAATAAACAGTCAAACAGACAACACACTGGTCAACTTTACTCAAGACATTTCAATGACCCAAAGACGCTTTACAAAAACAAGAAGAACAAAGAACACAAAAGGCAGAAACAACATGAAGGGGGCTAAGGGAAGGCTTGTTCAAACAAAAAGTGCTTTAGGCGATAGCGGAAGATGTCAATAGAGTCAGAGTCTCGGATGGATTGTGGCAGTAAGTTCCAGAGATGGGGAGCGACCCTGGAAAAAGCCCTGTCACCAAAACCCTGTAGCTTGGATCTGGGGATGATGAGGTGGCCTGCTGTACCAGAGCGGAGTGTGCGTGAGGGTTGATAATGATGGAGAAGGTCCGAAAGGTAGGGGGGAGGAGCAAGATGGTGGAGGGCTTTGTATGTCAGAAGGAGTATTTTGTATTGTATGCGCTGTTTGACAGGGAGCTAATGAAGCTCACAGAAGATGGGGGAAATGTGCTGCCAGGACTTTGAGTGAGTGAGGAGCCTGGCTGCAGAGTTTTGAACCATTTGGAGCTTATGGAGGTATGAGGAGTTGATGCCAGGCAAGAAAGAATTGCAACAGTCAAGACGGGAAGAGATGAATGCATGGATCAGAGTTTCAGCTGCAGGTGGGGGGAGGGAGGATTTGAGTTTTGCAATGTTACAAAGATGAAAGGAGGTTTTGACTGTTTAATGTGTTGCTCTAAACAGAGGGTGGGGTCAAGAATGACACCTAGGTTGCAGACATAGGGGGAAGGAGAAACAACTGTGTCATCAATGGTGAGAGAGAAAGTGCCAGTTTTATTGAGGGTGGATTTAGTGCCTATGAGAAGGAGTTCTGTTTTATCACTGTCGAGTTTAAGGAAGTTGCGTTGCATCCAGGTTTTTATTTCAGAGAGACAGGTTACAATATAGGCCAGAGGAGGGTTGGTGAGATATTTGGTGCTGAGGTAGATCTGAGTGTCATCAGCGTAGCAGTGAAAGTCTAGGTTGAAATGGCGAAGGATCTGACCAAGGGGGAGGATTTAAATGATGAAGAGTAGGGGACCCAGAACAGAGCCCTGGGGGACCCCCTGGGTAACAGTAACATTCTGATGTTTGGTGACTGAGGGAGATGAAATGGGTGCGATTTGTGAGGTATGCTTGTAGCCAGGAGAGTGCAGTTCCCTCAACACCCAGACCCCTGAGCCTGGTGAGGAGGATCTGGTGGCTCAGAGTGTCAAAGGCAGCACTCAGATCGAGGAGAATCAGGATGTTGAGGGAACCTGCATCAGCAGAGGTGAGGAGGTCATTTATAACTTTGAGTAGTGCAGTCTCTGTGCTGTGGAGTGGGCGGAAACCAGACTGGAGGGGTTTAAACAAGTCATTGATGAGCAGGTGTTTTTGGAGTTGAGAGGCTACTGTCTTTTCCAGGGTTTTGGCCAGGAAGGGGAGGTTGGATATCGGCCGGAAGTTATTAAAGATGGTGGTATCCAGTCCGGGCTTCTTTAAAATGGGAGTGACAGCAGCAATTTTATAGATGGCGAGGACAGTGCCATGGGTGAGGGAGAGGTCGACAATGCGTGTGATGTAGGGACAAAGTGCAGGCAGAAAGGCTTTAATGAGAGATGCAGGAATGGAATCGAGGGAACAGGAAGTTGTCTTGGATGATAGTATGGTTTTGGTGATATAGACAGAATCAATAGGGGAGAAAGTACAGAGGTGAGTGTGTAGGACCGTCGGCGGACAGAGTGAGTAATCAGCAGTTGGGGTGGGGGCAGAGGGAGACTGACCAGACAGTGATGCATTGATTGTTGAGATTTTGTCTCTGAAGAATGTAAGGAAAGCATTGGCAGGCAGAGTGGGTGAGCTGTGATTGTTATGGCGAGGCTGAAGTAGCTTATTGACTGTTGAGAATAAGGTATGTGGGTTCATGTTAGATCTACTGATAATGTTGGAGAAGTAGGAGGACCTGGCAGCACTGAGGGCATCTCTGTATGTAGAGAAGTGATGTTTGTATGCTTCAGTGTGAATAGTGAGCCCAG
>JACXGM010035550.1:0-11646 GCA_016801145.1 Umbra pygmaea | reverse complement strand
TTATGTGAAGCATCACAGTAGAGTAGAAATTTATATGGCTAATAGTAACCCAATATGGCTTTGGTTAAAAGATAGATGGACGGTGTTGGGTGTGGATGAGGTGTGGAGCAAATGAAACTGGAATATGTAAAACGCACAAGATTTGTAAATATTGTAAATAACACAAATTGTATAAGCTAGAGATAATATTAAAATGGCACAGGTAATTGGTCTCAACATTTGGTCACGGTAGGTAAGGGTTGGGATGGGTGTGGAGTGTAGGGGCAATAATAATAAAAAAACAAAAAAAACAAAAAAAACAAAGAGGGATTGGAAATGATGCACAATATAGAACAATGACAACCATGTTGTCAAATACTGAAGCTGACCTTTCCCAAAAAAAAAAAAAAAAAAAACATTCAGACATGTTAAAAAAAGAATAAACTAGCCTTAACACCAACATTCAGACAATGATGGAAGTATAAACCAATCTTAGCACCAACATTCCGACGTTGATAGAAGTATAAACCAGCCTTAGCACCAACATTCCGACATTGATGGAAGGATAAACCACCCTTAGCACCAACATTCCGACATTGATGGAATTATAAACCAGACTTAACACTAGGGATGCGCCGGTACCATTTTTTAAGAACCGAGTACGAATACCAATATTCTTTTTCTGGTACTCACATATACCTATACAAATTCTCTGTGCTCATTTTGGTGTTTTAATTTCAGATGTTTTATCAGGTTACTTGTATTACATGTACTGGGTTTCGCACCTCCTCTTGATATTAATGCAGAACAAAGCATAAAGTTTGCAATGTGTGGGTTGTTGTCATTAATTTTGAAGTATTTCCACATTTTGTCTGCTGCTGCTGCCGCTGTCCCTTTGCACAAAAAACTCTGTCAATTACATCACGTGAGGTATCGGTCTTTGGTATCGGGGGGATTTTTACGAGTACGAGTACATGAGCTTGGTATCGAGCCCGTGCATCCCTACTTAACACCAACATTCAGACCTTCATAGACATAAACAAGTCTGTATCCTTAAGTTCTGTTTCCTCAGGTGACCCCAACTCACAAACACATACACACCTGCATGCAAGGTCAAATAAAGACAGGTGTGTGTTTCTCAGGAACATTTCAGCACAAACATGTGCAAACTGTTTATTAACAGAATACTCTACACATTCACCCGTACACACATGTACACACACACCTTCACAGGTACACACACATACACTTTCACTTATATACACACACATACATTTTCACACATATACACACACACACACACACACATACTCACATACAGTAGATAAACAAGCCCAGACAAACTACCCTCCTTCTTTCTTACATGTATATTCTGACCCTTGGTTAAATGTAGGTCAGGTCTCACACAAATACACACACACACACACACACAGACACACACAGACACAGACACACACACACACTGCAAACCCAAAGAGGTGCTTTTTTCTCTCTTTCCATTTCCCTTAAAACCAGACCTTTCCCTTGTGTGGGACGGCATGTTGGATGGGGCCTATAAAAGAGACAGACAGCAAGCCCAGTCCACTACCCGTCTACAGGATGAAGGTAAGACTAGCTAACATTGTTCTTGTGTTGTTCAATTGGTAAGAGAATTAAAATTGTCATGAGAGTTTTGTAGGTTCAATTTGCACAAGGGTTGGTAGAAAACAATGCTCTAGATCTGAGCAATTATTAACATTTAATACTAAGTATTACCTTACATGTAGCTAACTATTAAGACAAATTACTAAATTTGTCAAATTCAAGACATAACAATGGAACAACATACTCTTACAAGTTGCCAGCGTACAAACACTTTATGAACGCTACTTCTTGATATTTAAAACATTAAAGAAGGATTCAAATGGGATGAGGTTTCCTTACAAAACACTGTGCCCATTGACAAACACAGTGGAAGCACAAGTCATCATGTCCTCAATGCAATTCCACTTTAAATGGCAAAATGTGCACTGCATAGTTCAGGAAATCATTGTCCCTGTCACGCTGTTGATGATGTAGTCTAAGGAAGGAGGGAGACCAGGCAAAGAGTAGAGTTGTTTAATGAATGAATAGTCCAGGAAGTTGAAGGTGACATGGATAGCGAGTTTGCACAACGATAATATATATATCTATACTCGTACACACAGAAACATAGGCAGCTAAAGAGCATATGCAATAACTCAATTGAAATAAATCAGGAGGCACAACAACTATAACTGTACTCTATGCTCTATAGTGGCAAAGACGCTTAGACAATATATATAGAGCGTATGCAACAAACTCAAGCCAAACTACACTCTTTTCCCAACTCACATGAATCATTGTACAGCTCTTGGACGTCAACACACCAACTTCAAAAATGATTAAATGTAACAATGTTTCAACAACATTCAACCCCAGAGATTACTCATAGACAGCAGCTGATAGTAATTTGCAATTAGATCTAACCAGCTCCTACTAATTACATCATATCAAGACCTGTCTTCTACTGGAGCCCAGAGGGTGGTGCTAACCTACCATAAACACACATAGATACATAATGCAGTTTCAACATGAACCAACAGTGCAATGCTCTGGCCACAATATAACATAATACACATATACAAACTGAACACAAAAGGCCTAAATGCATATATATCTACATGTCTCACTCCATTGCCACAGCATCCCACTCTGGGACAGTGTGACAGTCCCAGCTGAAGTGCTTCATAAGATTTTTTAATATAATGAATATTCTACAGCTTTTGGAAGCTATTCACAAAATCTAAAAATAGCACCTTTAAATTATGTTTAATCATTATAAATGAATGCACGTGAATAACCATTAAGGATAAAACAATATTATTATGAATGTATATCCATTCATAAAAAACTACAACTTGGGTAATATTCCCCTTATCTGAGGTTGTGGGTAAAGGCCCATGGTGTGATAAACAGTAGCCTAGCGTTAGCATCCTTACTTTCCTTCACGTTCATAATTTAAGACCTTCATACTCAATCCAAAACTGCATTGCAAGTAGAAACTAACTCAATGGCTGGAACAGAACTAAAGCTTAATCAATTTATCATGACATTCGAAACCATGTGCTTGCAGACGCGACAAAAAAAGACATAAAATTACATTTGGAAAAATTTCCCCTATCTATCACTTCAAGACTATGCTTTAAGGCACAGGTGTAAAACTGGTTCCACAGAGGGCCTAGTGCATGCTGGTTTTTGGTCTTTCCCTTCAAAAAGAGCCCAATTAAGACCTAGACTGCTAGGTAAGGGGAGATCTTAACTAATTAGTGACCTACTCAAATCAGCCCTGTACAAGGTAAAAGCAAAAACCTGCATACACTAGGCCCTCCATGGAACCGGTTTGACACCAGTGCTTTGGGGCATGTATATCAGGTTATTGCCCATTGTTGTGGTAAAGTTGGTAGGAGGAAGTAGTCAGAGGCAAATGAGAAGGTACAATAATAAAGTTTTAATGATGTGAAACCTTTAATCAAAAGGACTACGAGGAGTTAAAAGGGAAATCTCGACAGTACAAACAGTCACGTAACAAGACAATGAACAACAAAGGATGATACAAACAAGTGGAAATACATGTAGGGATGACTGTGAGTGAGACCTAGTGTGAAGCAAGGCATTTTAACTGTGGATGCAGGAGACACAGAAACACATTCATGGAGTGAGTTAGAAATGAAGCCACCAACTCAGGCTCTGTGGAGGGGGGGACGTGACAGTATGCTTTAAGGCTTGTATATGAGGTTATTGCTCATTGTTGTACTGTACGCTATGTCTGATCAGCATCAAAATGTACTGTCAATGTTGTTTCCACATTAAAGGAGAATTCCGGGCGATTTCAAAACATAGCTCTGTTGTTTGCATATCAGAAGTGCTGTCCGTAGCATTAATAACTCAAACAATCTGTATTGCCAAAACCTTGTTTACCTTTTGCTGCCAATAGACAACCATTACGCATTTATGGGGCAAGTTAAAAAACGTGCTTTAAGCCACTAAACATGTTCAAAATGTCATTACTAGTCTATATCCATGTTCAGTGATTCCTTATAATAAACACAGCGAGTTTGAACAAATAAGTTTGTGTACATACCTTAGTTTATTTCCCATTTTCCAGTGAAGTCCACACTAGTCGATTGTCGAAGTCATAAAATTCAATATTCCAAAACGTATTTTTTCCGCAAAAAAAACAATTCGCCGTGGTTATATCCATAAAATACTTTGATCAGGTGTAAACTGACACTTGTTTTCACAGCTCCCAAGAGTTCAAGGGTTATCGTGCATGAGCAGAGGTAACTAAGCAACACTGTTGAGGAAACAGTGTCAGGTTACCTGGCCGACTTGCTACATTATTTGGACGTAACCACCGAAAATAGTTTTTCTGGGGGAAAAAATATGTTTTGGAATATTGAATTGTATGACTTCGACAATCGACTAGTGTGGACTTCACTGGAAAATGGGAAGTAAACAGAGGTATGTACACAAACTTATTTGTTCAAACTCTCTGTGTTTATTATAAGGAATCAGTGCAAATGGATATGGACTAGTAATGACATTTTGAACATGTTTAGTGGCTCAAAGCATGCTTTTTAACTTGCCCCGTAAATGTGTAATGGTTGTCTATTGGCAGCAAAAGGTAAACAAGGATTTGGGAATACAGATTGTTTGAGTTATTAACGCTACTGACAGCACTTCTGATATGCAAACAACAGAGCTACGTTTTGAAATCGCCCGGAATTCTCCTTTAAGTATACGTCAAAAAGATTATTTTAACGTTATTTTAATTGTCTGAATGTAAAATTTAGTTCTGTGACAGTTGATAATTTTTCCATATCCCAGGTAATTCTGCTGCTGTGTCTGCTGGCTCCTGTAGCCAAACTATCTCAGTTCTACCTCCCTTTGGACTGTGATGACATCTATCACCATGACAACACCAAACCCAGTGGGGTTTACACCATCTACCCTGGGGGTCCCACCAGCCCCCTACACGTCTACTGTGACATGGACACAGATGGAGGGAGGTGGACTGTGAGTACATTTAGTGTATAGTATTATAGAGTATAGTAATACATCATATAGTATACAGTATTATATAGTACAGTAAAGTATTAAATAATCTAGATTATAGTATTATAGAGTATAGTATTACATAATACACTGGATAATATTATCGAGTATAGTATTACATAATATAGTGCATAGTATTATATAGTATAGTATTACATCACAAAGTGTCCAGTATTATAGTATAATATAAGTATATAATATAGTGTATAGTATGATAAAATACAGTTTTATACAATATAATGTATAGTATTGTAGAGTATAGTATTACATTGTCACGGTGTGTTTAGGTTAAAAGACAACTCCGGTGCAAAATGAACCTAGGGGTTAATAACACATTGGTACCGAGTAGAGCTGCAACTAACGATTATTTTTGTAACGATTAATCCAACTATTATTTTTTTGATTAATTGGTTAATCTAATGACTAATTTATCGATAAAGTGTATTTTTTTACTCTATTAATAGATTTATAATAACAATACATTTAAAATGCAGAAAAGGTATATAATATTTCAAATTTTACTCGATCATCTCTTTAAAACAAACAGTATGCACAACAAAAAATAGCCCAGTTGTAACTGGTTTTACAAATTTTAACACAAAATATCTATAAAGAAAAATCTGAATTTAGGAATAAAAAGAATTTATGAATAAAGTGAATTCTACATTTTAGCTAACAATAAAGTAAATGAAGTAAGTAAAATCTTTTTCGAGAGGAATTCCAAATATAGAAAAAGAAATGCTCCTACATATTCTGAAGAACATCATTTATATTGCAGGTAAAGAAGGTGTAATATTTATTACAAATGTCAATAGTTTACATCCTTCCCTATACAGTGGGTATAGAAAAGAATCACCCCCCTGCAGCGATGGACTGGGAAAAAATTCGGCCCAGGACTTTGGATGGAGCGCCCGGCAGTGGGGGGGGGCGTGTGTGCGTGCGCTGTATCTGTCGCTCCCCGCGTTCGTCAATCATTCACTCTGGGTTTATCCTCATTTGAATATAGAGGAACTCTCTCTCGATTTGACGGCCGGGCCAGAGCGCAGTTTTGCGGATGCAACGGCCTGTCCATTTCAGCCTACTGTCACTTTGTTTTAATACGTCCGACCGGCCTTCAAAGTAAAATGTGACGGCCCGGAATGGACCGGCCGTTCGGGAAAAGTCCTCCCGATCGCCAGTCTGCCCCTGCCCCCCTGTAAAATAATCACATTTTGTTGCTTTGCAGCATGAAATGAAGACAGACACAGATTTTGTTTCATTCAGCTGTATTTACTCAGTGCAACATATTACATCCAAGTAAAAGATATAACACCAACATATCAGAAAAAAAAAATAATAATAAACATAATCACCAAGTTGGAAAAAGTATCACCCCCTTGTTTCAGTATTTTGTTGAACCAACTTTTGCTTTAATTACAGACTACACTGTTGGGAAGTGTCTCTACTAACTTTGCACATCTAGATGTTGCAATATTTGACCATTCTTCTTTGCAGAACTGCTCAAGTTCAGTTAAATTTGATGGTGACCGCTTGTGGACTGCTGTCTTCAAGTCATTCCACAGGTTTTCAATGGGGTTTAAGTCTGGGCTCTGACTAGGCCATGTATGGACATTCACCTTTTTCTCCTTCAAACACTGTGTGGTCAGTTTTGCTGTGTGCTTTGGGTCATTGTCATGTTGGAAGGTAAATCTTCTTCCCATTGAAAACTTTCTGGCAGAGAGCAGCAGGTTTTCCTCAAGAATTTGACAGTATTGCCCCAGGGTTTCCCGCACCACTTTGTTATTAAGGCGGCTGCCCAGACAAGAACCGTTAGCCACCGCGACTGAGCATTCCCAAAAAACTAAATGTGACGTCGCGATATATGTCCGACCAGCGTCATCTGCTGGTATGTTAATGTCATCGCGCTATGTGAAGTGCGGAGCAATAAACAGTGAACACGACCACCAAGGCACATTTCGTTTCGAAAGTTGTTTTGCCCCCCCATAGGCTTACCAAACCCGGCCGCCTTAACTAACACATTTTCTGGGGGAAACCCTGATTGATTCAGGAAAATCTTGTTTCATACTAAGCTAATCAAAATGACCACAGCTGATCACAGTTTGTGTGCTATTGAGAAGGTGATTAACTACACCTGGTTGGGTTTACAAGTCATTTTAGGAGGGGGGTGATTATTTTTCCAACTCAGTGATTTTGGTTTTTTATTTGTAATTTCTGTTTTCTGACAAGTATGTATTATATCTTTCACTTGTATACTATGAGTTGTACATGCAGCTGAATAAAACAATAAAAAACTGTGTCTGTCTGTTCATTTCAGGCTGCAGAGCAACAAAATGTGATTATGTTACAGGGGGGTGATTCTTTTCTATACCCACTGCATAAAGGATAAGAAAGCTACACAGGCAGGAGCAATGAGTGTTCATTTTTTATTTTCTTTGTCAATATCGTTTTGTGTGGTTAATAATCACAACATAATATGTAGCTAATATGTTGTTACATATATGTAACAATATAACTCAACATGCAACCCAGTTTCATCTTGGGGATTTAGCTACTTGCTGGGAGCTATAATGCTAATAGAAATTAGATGTGCACAGTGTAAAAAACGAATTCTAAAATATCTTAGTCATATTATTCGATTTGAACTTTTAAGAAAGTTATTCAGGCAAGATTCTTTTCTTTGTAATTTTTCTGTCTGGGCACATAAGCCGCTTTCCGACCGGAGGGATTTTTGCAGTTCCTAGAACATAACGTTCCTTTAACCCTTTATTTCTTGTGTTCCGATAGAAGAAATTGCGGGATTAGTTAGTTCCTCGCACCGCAGTTCCTATAACTCTTTTAGGTCCTACTCTAGAGTAGGGTCTTTCCATTTTCCCTTTTCCTATGTCTACGTTGATTGGTCCAACTTATAAATTACACCTGTCACTTCTTTTTATGGAGGACAAAGTCTGCCAAAATAAGAAATAAATATATAAATAAATAAATGCTCCAAAAATAAATAAGCATACAATTAATTGCACAATAAATACAGTCAATAAATAAATGTAGGCAGTAATTATATTATACAATGAGACTGTCACGATATGGAAGGACGGAGTCAAATGCAGGAGAGGTGGTTGTTAAAGGTTTAATAACAATGAGGAGGAGATAGCAGTCAAATATGCAGGAACCGTGGAAAACTACTAAACAGTCCTGACAATTAGAAAACAAATGTCCGTTACGCACGGACAAGCGTATATCACTTCAATATAACACTTCACTAGCTATAAGACTTCAACCCACTGAGGAGAGAGCAAGCATACGTATAACGTGACACGGTCACAATACCCCACAATAGCCCAATAAACAGCAAGCGAATATATACAAGCCCTAATTGGCTATCAGGGACAGCTGCGGGAGTTTAGGAATGCTGGGAATGGGAGCAGTGGTGTCAAAAGGCAGGGGATGCCGAGCGCCGGATCCTGTGAGCACCAGTGAGTCCTTCGCTGTCCAGCGCTGACAAAGACATTAATGAATATCTCTTTTAATTAGCTTCTTTATTTATTCACCTTTGTAATAATTACCTTATTTATTGTCCATTATAATTTTCAACTTTATTTATTATTGACTTATTTTTTAAATGTATGTATTTATGTGTATATTATAATATTTTTGTCTGTTTTATTCTTCCTTTGTATTTTTTTACCCTATTTATTTCTTCAACGCTATTTATTTCTCCCTGTCATTTTTACATTTCTGTATGCATTTCTGCCTCATTATGCAAATGAGAAGGGGCTGTGTCTTTAGGGGTCAACTTCTGCCTATTGGTTGGTTAGCAGTATACCCTTGGGCCCTGTAATCAGTATTGGTTTTACCCCCAGTCCGACACCCCTGAGTGCGAATGCAAATAGCAAAACCGGTTTTGGGGGAAAGTAGTTAGTAGAACTGTTTAGAAGTGGACTGTTCCTATAACTACGTTCCTGTAACTACTTGGTCGGAAAGCGGCTTATGACTCCAGCCTAGTTTTTAAATGCCAACATTCAAACTCTGTTATGAGAACATATCAACACAACACTCTTTTTTGAATTGTATTGGATGTCGTTTTCATCCTCGTAATCTGAACAAACAAACAGCAAGCCGCTGAAAGATCCCAGCACTACTTGGGCTGAAAACAACCAGATCATCCGCGTACATAAGATGATTTACACACTTATCTCCAATCATATACCCAGTGTTACCCATACTCATTCAACAGTGAAATGTTGTTGTATGTGGCGCTACGCTAAAGTCTAGTGACGATGCAATAAAAGACCGTTGCGGTGCTTATTCCTCCTACCAGTTCCTATGGCACATGACCAGTGCGAATGCAAAGAGCAAAACCGGTTTTGGGGGAGAGTAGTTAGTAGAACTGTTTAGAAGTGGACTGTTCCTATAACTACGTTCCTGCAACTACTTGGTCGGATAGCGGCTATAAGCCTAATGGAGAAAAAGGTTGACACTGCCCTGTAATTTCATGTTTGTTATTTCAATGGAAGACTAAATAAAAAAGGTGCTTTCTATGGTTTTGCTCCAATGTGAGTTATTATAGCAGCATATAGTTGATTTCAGAAGCATACTTTTGACTCTCACTTCCACACCAGACTCACAGGCTAACAACTCATCTCGTGAATCAGACCTGTAGTTGGAAGGGTTCCAGATAGATTTTAGAGTGGTACAAATATCATGGTGCCTTTGAGCAAGGCATTTTATTCTAAGTTGATTCAGAGGATGTCCCAATACTTACAGGAAGTCACATTGAATAAGATTGTCTGCTAATTTACTGAAGTCAACACCTCCTTCACTGTGGTACCTCGTTCTGGTCTTTAAGTCAACATCTCCTTTGGCTGTCATTCCACTCTAAATGAAAAAAATGTATTAATCAACTTAGCTGGTAAAATAATGGTACAATAAAATAACAGTTTCAAGTATTTAGTGTATAGTGGGTAGTATAAAGCATTTCCCTCTACCTCTCTCTCTCTCTCCATCTTTCTCTCAGGTGATCCAGCGGAGGATGGATGGAACAGAGAACTTCTACAGACCCTGGGCTCACTACAAAGCTGGCTTTGGGAATGTAGCAGGAGAATACTGGCTAGGTTAGTAATGTTATTTCTGACTAACAGTCAGATCTTGAGTTGGATAAAAACAGCTGTTGATATTCATAACATGTTGGCGCCAGGTGGCACAGGGGTTAGGGAGTCAGATTTGCAATTGAAAGGTTGATGGTTCGATTCCCAACTGTGCCAAATGGCATTGTGTCCTTGAACACGGCACTTTACCCTGTATTGCTACAGGGGACATCCCTGTATTCACTGTAAATCGAGCATCTGCTAAGGAGCTAATATTTTATGAGCAGCAAGAAGGTTAGTCATTTGAGGTTCTGGTACCCAGTCCAGCCAGAGCAGAATGTGCACGACAGTAGATATTCAACAAAATGAAAAAGTCATAGTCGAGTATTAAGCTTTGCATGTTATCCATGACTTGTTTTAAATCTCTCTGCTCTAATTGAGTAATTATATCTTAGTCAGTCATATTAAATAATTCTAATTGAGTTGGCCTAATTGGATAAGTACACTGTAAATCTGACCCTGACTTCCTTCAGGTCTGGACAACATCTTCCTCCTGACGATGAGGAAGAGCAATGAGCTGAGGGTGGACATGGAGGACTTTGAGGGAGGGAAGGTTTACGCTAAATACACCTCCTTCTCCATCGACCCAGAGAACTACGGGTACACACTGAGACTGGGGAGCTATGTAGACGGAGGAGCAGGTGAGACCTTCATAACCTTCATCATTAAAATTTAGATCCAGCAATGTAGATAGAGACGTACAGGAGATCTGTTAGGATGAATTAATACAGCTGAATTAATAATGAATGATTTCATTTTTAGGGGACTCTCTGAGCTATCACAACGGCATGAAGTTCTCCACCTACGACAAAGACCAGGACACATCCGATGGGAGCTGTTCCCAGACATACCTGGGTGGATTCTGGTTCAAGAGCTGCTATTATACTAATCCTAATGGCATGTATGTCCCACAACAAGCATCAGCTTATACACGTGTGTATTGTAATTGGTTTACCTGGAAAGAGTTCAACTCTCTGAAAAGCATCTCCTTTAAGATCCGGAGTAGTAACCGGGCCGTCTCTCTATCAGACACACTGTTACAAACTAAACAACAACCCCTCAACAGCACCAATGAAATACTGGGAAACTGATAAGTGTGGTGGAGAGAATGTGTACTTATTCCAGATCATAGAGCTCCCTCTTATCTTCCTTTCTATCTTTAGTTTAATCACAGCTGAAACCCCTTGATATCCTCTATCACTCAGACCTGTATTTTATTACTGGTGCAGACTATCTTTAGTTTAATCACAGCTGAAACCCCTTGATATCCTCTATCACTCAGCCCTGTGTTTTATTACTGGTGCAGACTATCTTTAGTTTAATCACAGCTGAAACCCCTTGATATCCTCTATCACTCAGCCCTGTGTTTTATTACTGGTGCAGACTATCTTTAGTTTAATCACAGCTGAAA
>JACXGM010035549.1:0-11612 GCA_016801145.1 Umbra pygmaea | reverse complement strand
GGTTGCCCCTTGGCCTCTGAAACTCCTGTAGACATGCATTGCCAGCATCGTCAACATCAAAGCTGTCACTCTGGCTGGCTTGTCCCACTACTTCATGGCGCAGGTAGTTGCATAAGATGCAGGTTGCCTTGATGATGCTGTCTGACAGGTCAGGGTTCACCTCCATTGGCCTTTTGTAAACCCTGAATCTTTGGGTCAAAATGCCAAACAAATTTTTGGAGATGCAACACGCTCTTTCGACAGGCGGAGGTTGAAGATGCGCTTCTTCAAGGCGCTATCCACCTTAGGGTCGGAGCAAATATTGCTTTATGGGAAAGGCCTCGTCTGCCACGACAACATGGTTGACCTTCCCCAATTCAGGTGCAGATGGGAGCACCAATGGTGGGTGGAACATTCAGGGTCCCACCCTGGAGGGCCAGTCCCAGTGCAGAATCTGGAAAAAAGCCTCCATCACTGTTCCCGCCATAGCTCCCCACATCAATGGCCAGGATCGGTAATCAGCATCTACTATTGCGAGGAGGACAATGGAAAAAAAGAACCTGTGTTTGCAGGGGCCTCAATCTTGACATGCTTCCCATCGAGAGCGCCAATAAAATTAAGGAAGTTCCACCTCTCATTGAACCTCCTTGCTGTGTGTTTCCAGATGTCCTCTGTTGGAGTTGGCATGTAAGTGTCCTTGAGCTGCAGCCAGATTTGGTCACAGGTCTCCCTCACAATCTTCCCTACAGTGCTGTTGCCCAACCTAAAACTGCTTGCGTGCGTGCGTGCGTGCGTGCGTGCGTGCTCATCATTGCACATACCACATGCGCAGTCCTTTCAGTTTTGGTTTTCAATTCGATCAAGTGTTTACATGTTCTCTCGATCGGATTAGAAAAGGAATATCAATTACATAGAAATTTTGGATCGTTTAAGGTGTTCACTGTGATTGAGCCGCCAATTCAATTACTAATGGATTATTTGGTTATAAAATATATCCTGTATGCAACTGCTCTGTCTGCCTGAGCTGTCAAACTTTGACGAGTGGGTTTAAACCTAGGAATTGGTCCTTTTTGTAAGTTCCAACCCATTAAGGAGTTCCTACTGTACAGGCCGTCCCCTAAGCTGAACTGTCAAAACTTTGATGAGTGGCATTCAGGGTGGAGATTGGTCAGTGTCAAGCCAGGGGCCTAAGGCCGTTCTAAGGCCTGTCCCCCCACACCTCATTCTACATGGGCTTCCTATAGGTGTATTTAATCCTGATATTTTTTTGGACATTTTCAGAAGTCTAATATTCTGAGAATTGTTAAAACAACATATTTAATGAAGAATATGTAGACGTTTACCAGCTTTGATAAGGTTATCTTTAAAAAAATATCAGGATTAAATACACCTATAAGAAGCTCATGTAGAATGAGGTGTGGGGGGACAGGCCTTAGAACGGCCTTAGGCCCCTGGCCTGACACTGACCAATCTCCACCCTGAATCCCACTCATCAAAGTTTTGACAGCTCAGCTTAGGGGACGGCCTGTACTGTAGGAACTCCTTAATGGGTTGGAACTTACAAAAAGGACCAATTCCTAGGTTTAAACCCACTCATCAAAGTTTTGACAGCTCAGCTTAGGGGACGGCCTGTACTGTAGGAACTCCTTAATGGGTTGGAACTTACAAAAAGGACCAATTCCTAGGTTTAAACCCACTCATCAAAGTTTTGACAGCTCAGTTTAGGGGACGGCCTGTACTGTAGGAACTCCTTAATGGGTTGGAACTTACAAAAAGGACCAATTCCTAGGTTTAAACCCACTCGTCAAAGTTTGACAGCTCAGTTTAGGGGACGGCCTGTACAGTAGGAACTCCTAAATGGGTTGGAACTTACAAAAAGGACCAATTCCTAGGTTTAAACCCACTCATCAAAGTTTTGACAGCTCAGTTTAGGGGACGGCCTGTACAGTAGGAACTCCTTAATGGGTTGGAACTTACAAAAAGGACCAATTCCTAGGTTTAAACCCACTCATCAAAGTTTTGACAGCTCAGTTTAGGGGACGGCCTGTACCATAGGAACTCCTTAAAAGGTTGGAAATTATCATTCCCAAGGTTTTGACAGCTGCGGCTTAAATGGACCAACAGGAACACACCAGGGGCGGGAAAATGGGCGGGGAAAGGGGGGCGGGTCTTAAATGGCTCAGCCAATCAGAACGTTTAGATCCACCTGTCAAATAGGTGGTCATACTCTTTTGGCTGATAAATGAAAGGGTAATACTACTTCTCTCACAGGGGCATTCCCCCGGAGCAACTTAGGGTGAAGTGCCTTGCCCAAGGACACAACAAAAGTTGGCACAGCCGGGAATTGAACCCATAACTTCCTGACTATAAGTCTGACTCCTGTTGTACAAACCCGATTCCAAAAAAGTTGGGACACTGTACAAATTGTGAATAAAACCAGAATGCAATGATGTGGAAGTTTCAAATTTCAATATTTTATTCAGATTACAAAATAGATGACATATCAAATGTTGAAACTGAGAAAATGTATCATTTCAAGGGAAAAATAAGTTGACTTCAAATATCATGGCATCAACACATTCCAAAAAAGTTGGGACGAGGCCATTTTACCACTGTGTGGCGTCCCCTCTTCTTTTTATAACAGTCTGCAAATGTCTGGGGACTGAAGCGACAAGGTGCTCAAGTTTAGGAATAGGAATGTTGGCCCATTCTTGTCTAATACAGGCTTCTAGTTGTTCAACTGTCATAGGTCTTCTTTGTCGGATCTTCCTCTATATCAGGGGTGGGCAATTATTTTTGCTAGAGGGCCACATTGAGCTTTTGAAACCAAATGAAGGGCCGCATTTTATAGTGATGCATGAAAAATAGGAAATGTTATTTCATTAAATTAACCCCACCCCCTACACAGTTACGTGCATATCCTTCAGAAAAGAAATGTTTTGTTTTGTATTTCCTTAAATCAGGAATTTTATGTTCAGTGAGATGATGTCACAATAATTGGCAGAACTGAAAACTGTTTCTACAGAAGCAGTGTTTTGATTACCGACCATATTTATGAAGCAAGTGCAGTTGTGAGGCGCTTTACGATTTGCACACACCACCTAAAGACGATGAGGTGCTTTAGCTGAAAGCACTCAACTTAAAGAAACCACCAAAACGACCCTATGTGTGTTCATATCACTTTGTTGATAAGTCATAAGTGGCTGGGCTATGATGCTCCAGTGAGGATAAGACCTCTCGTCAGGACATCAACACACTCAGGTAACCTGTACCATAAATTTCTATGGCCTGTTGTGACTATCTAATCCACGTTACAGTTCTGTAGTTACTATTTGTCGTTTCATCACAAATGGGTTGTCATGCAAATTTTTCTCATCATCGCTGGCTAACTAGCTATCTAGCTATGTTAATGTTCATTGAAAAAGTCTCCAAAATCAAAACTGAGCTAAAACGGTACTGCAACACGGTGTTAATCCCAAATAACCGTCGAAATATGTGGATAAATGAAATGCAGCAATGTGAGCGTTCTGCCTTACGCCGTACGTCTAGGCACCGTCTACAAAGTGCAAAACCGAAAGTCGATACAAACATACATTTCAATAGCTTCAATATTATTTAGTGTATTGCTTCCAAAATCACAACACACATCTAGGGCCATGCTATCAACTTACTACAACTGCTATTTTTTGAAAATATTGCTCTGCCTATTTATTATATATTTTTATGTGTGTGTGCTTGAGTTGAGGGGGTATACCTAGGCTACAAGACAACTGGACAACTGCAGAGAAGATGAATATCTTGATATATATCGTTAGTCGTTAAAGCTACAAAATATATCTCGATATTTAGTTATTTAAAAAGTTTGGAAAAAATGTACACATGTAAAGAAAAAAGGGGATTTTCTTTATTAAAATTAAAAAGTAAAGATTTGCACTTTTTTTGACAAAGAGGTGTGCAAGACACAGACATTGTTTTGGAACATTTACCAATCTCTGTCAATTTATTATTCAAATGTATTTTAGTAAAAGAATAATGCTCAATAATATTAAATGTGGTGAGTAAGTATGACAAATGTGTCAGCTCTATTTTGTATGCAGAGGTTCTCAATCTATTTGGCATGTTTCCATGACAGTGGCTAACAGTGAGCCACATGAATAAAGAAACAATATGAAATAATTATATATATAGTTATATAGACAGGCTTGTGGGCCCAAGTTCAGTTGTCCAAAATTGCAGTTTGAGAACCACTGCTTACCTGGGCTACTGGTGATTGCAAATTAACTGCATATTTTAAACGCTTCTTTTTTGTGAAGGTCATATCCTGCTCAAAAGTAAACTTGAATATACAGACAAAACTCAATTTATCGCCCAGCCCTAGCCTATGTGTTATGTTCCCCCTGCAATGTGCTTTGAGTAATGTGCTAATATTCTGTCAGACTAGACCCACTGCTAAGGATGACCCTCTGTCGGGGGGGCACTCGAAGGGGGTCTCGCTCGGGGTGTGATTCAATGTAGAACCGCCACTGGGCCCGCGGGCCATAGTTTGCCCACCCCTGCTCTATATGATGTGCCAAATGTTTTCTATGGGTGAAAGATCTGGAGTGCAGGCTGGCCATTTCAGTACCCGAATCCTTCTTCTACTCAGCCATGATGTTGTGATTGATGCAGTATGGGGTCTGGCATTGTCATGTTGGAAAATGCAAGGTCTTCCCTGAAAGAGTCGATGTCTGGATGGGAGCATATGCTGTTCTAGAACTTGGATATATCTTTCAGCATTGACGGTGCCTGTCCAGATGTGTAAGCTGCCCATGCCACACACACTCATGCAACCCCATACCATGAGAGATGGAAACATTTCCACTTTGCCACAGTCTATTTTAAATCACAGTCTACCCAGAGAAAACGGCTGCGCTTCTGGATCCTGTTTAGATATGCATTTTTTTTACCTGTAGAGTTTTAGCCGGCAAAGACAAATGGCACAGTGGATTGTGTTTGTGTATGTGATGCAGTGCCATCTAAGGGCCCGAAGATCACGGACATCCAGTATGGTTTTTCGGCCTTGACCCTTACGCACAGAGATTGTTCCAGATTCTCTGAATCTTTGGATGATATTTTGTACTGTAGATGATGATAACTTCAAACTCATTGCAATTTTTCTCTGAGAAACTCCTTTCTGATATTTCTCCACTATTTTTCGCCGCAGCATTGGAGGAATTGGTGATCCTCTGCCCATCTTGACTTCTGAGAGACACTGCCATTCTGAGAGGCTCTTTTTATACCCAATCATGTTGCTAATTGACCTAATGAGTTGCAAATTGGTCCTCCAGCTGTTCCTTATTTTAACTTTTCTGGCCTCTTATTGCTACTTGTCCCAACTTTTTTGGAATGTGTAGCTCTCATGAAGTCCAAAATGAGCCAATATTTGGCATGACATTTCAAAATGTCTCATTTCAAAATTGTTTATGTTATCTATATTCTATTGTGGATGACATAGGAGTTTTTGAGATTTGTACATGATTCCATTCCTTTTTTAACTCACAATTTGTACAGTGTCCCAACTTTTTTGGAATCAGGTTTGTATATTTTAATGCATTTAGTCATTAAATAATTGCACTCAGAGTCCTGCTGTGACGTCCAGCCCTGGATGGGCTGTAAAAGGGACTGTTTATGGTTTGAGTTGCTTTCCTGTGTGTGTCCTGTCTCTGGTTTTGTTCCCTCATGTATGGTGTTTTGGTTCCCCCTTGTGTTTGTTTTGATCATTGCTTTGTGTTTCTCTGTTTTGGTTACATCAGTGTTTTAGTTCCCAGGTGTCTTGTGTTAGTCATTAGTTTTTTATTATTTTGCCCTCATGTTTTCGTGTACACCTTGTCGTTCAATGTTCTATGTCGCAGGTTCCTGTGTGTTGCTCTGCTATTTTGGTGTGCTTTGGTTTCGCCCCACGAGGCAGTATTTGTTTTGGCTCTCTAGTAAGTGAAATAAATAGCATTGGATTATTGGCATTTCTTCGCGCCTGTCACATTCATATCCACACATCTAAAGGATCCATGACAGATTGAACGACTTAAAATTATGAGAAAGCAATGAAGTCCAAAATGAGCCAATATTTGGCATGACATTTCAAAATGGAGCGATCAGTCCTCGAGAGGAGCTATTCCCTAGCTCAGAGAAGTCGGCATTCCGGTAAGGACCTCAACTGCCGGATCATGGAGCAGGCGTGGGCTATAGGCTACTTCCCAGGAGATGTACGCTACAACTCGAAGAGAGTAGCCTATTTTGGTAGTAGCTGGCAGGAGGAGGATGCCTTCGAAGGCTACGAAGGGAGGAGATCTCCCTATATGAGGAAGAGGAGATGGATGGAGATGTCTACCGGGACAACGTCAGGAAGGCCTGGAAACTCCTGATGGACAGGATCCAGGGGGCTAGTCTCCTAGGTAGGGTTTCCCACTCTCCCGTTAGCCACCTCACCTCACAGGTTAGCTCCTACCATAGCTCTTAGGTTCAGGGCAGTGGTCCGTCACCCAGGACCCCCCGTCTGAAGGCTAGCCCACCAAACCACCTAACTAGCTCTCAGGCTAGAATTACCCCTAGGTTTCCAGGTCCTGCCCCTAGTGCTTCTGTTTCTGCCCCTAGGGCTTCTGTTATTCTCTCCACACCTCTCTGTGGCAGCCCTGTCTAGGAGGTGGCCCTGGAGGACCTGCTCACAGCCCCATTTCACAAGATGGCCGACATCCTCAAGATGGCCGACGGCCAGCCTCCAGCAGTCTGCCCACAGCCTCCAGCAGTCTGCCCACAGCCTCCAGCAGTCTGCCCACACCTCCAGCAGTCTACAAAAACAAAATGTGAAGTATTAATCCTAAGATAGAGAGTGCCACTACTGGGACATACACAAAACAAAAGAGCTACCACAGAAAACAAAGGCACAGGCAAACTTGACAAATGCTAACTTAGACAAACGGTACTACTTAAATCAAAGGGCAGGAATGCAGGAATATAGTACTCACAAATACAAAGATGATCTCAGAAACCAAGAAAAGAATCAGGCAGGGAAAACTCCTAACCTTTACATACAATGACCCAGTACTGACTGAAGAAACATGGAAGGTTTTATACAGGAACTGGGTGAAAGCAGGTGAATGGAATTTGGGTGATTGAGTCTGAGTTATGGGAATTGTAGTTCTGAGCCATCTGGGAAGGGGAAGATGTAGTTCACAGGGAAGAGGAACTGGGGAACGTTACAGTACGCCAGTGTTGACTAAATGTGACCTGCGCCAGCTTCACGCCAGAAGTGGGCCAACTATGTCTGCTACCTGGGTGAGGCTTGAACTATTGTGGTCAGTGTATCTTGGCTTTACACATTGGAGAGCAGACCAGAATGATGATGTGCAGCAAAGTTTAACTAAAGACTTCTGATATACACATGAATTACTTCAAAAAGGCCTCATGGTTGAATTGGAAATATTTGCAACAGAGCATAATTCACAACAAGTGAGCAGGAGGTTTTGATAGAGGCTACTGAAAACATTGATGCAAGTTATTGGTAATAATCAATTTGTATAGACTCCATATTCTGCCCTCTTGTATAGATTTGTCAAAATGTACATGAACAGTGATAGACATTTTGCCTGAAAACAGCCTTTGAAATTAATTTCTAGAAAGGTAAACACAGCTATTTGTAAATATGAACAACCATATTCTGGCTATTTGTATAGATTTGTGAATATGAACAACCATATTCTGGCCATTTGAATAGATTTGTAAATATGAACAACCATATTCTGGCCAATTGTATAGATGTGTAAATATGGGCAACCATGTTCTGGCCAATTGTATAGATTTTTAAATATTAACAACCATATTCTGGCTATTTGTATAGATTTGTAAACATGAACAAACATATTAGGGCCATTTGTATAGATTTGTAAATATGAACAACCATATTCTGGCCATCTGTATAGATTTGTAAATATGAACAAACACATTATGGCTATTTGTATAGATTTGTAAATATGAACAACCATATTCTGGCCATTTGTATAGATTTTTAAATATTAACAACCATATTCTGGCCATTTGTATAGATTTGTAAATATGAACAACCATATTCTGGCCATTTGTTTAGATTTGTAAATATGAACAACCATATTCTGGCCAATTGTATAGATTTGTAAATATGAGCAACCATGTTCTGGACAATTGTATAGATTTGGAAATATGAACAACCATATTCTGGCAAATTGCATAGATTTTTAAATATTAACAACCATATTCTGGCTATTTGTATACATTTGTAAATATGAACAACCATTTTCTGGCCATTTGTATAGATTTGGAAATATGACCAACCATGTTCTGGCCATTTGTATAGATTTATAAATATGAACAACCATATTCTGGCCATTTGTATAGATTTGTAAATATGAACAACCATATTCTGGCCAATTGTATAGATTTGTAAATATAAGCAACCATGTTCTGGCCATTTGTATAGATTTGTAAATATGAGCAACCATGTTCTGGCCAATTGTATAGATTTGGAAATATTAACAACCATATTCTGGCTATTTGTATAGATTTGGAAATATGAACAACCATATTCCGGCCATTTGTATAGATTTGTAAAAATGAACATGAACAGATTTTATTTGTACTTTTGTTTAAATGATTGAAAAATAGCTATTACAACAACATCAACTGTGAACTGATTTAGTGTGTGTGTTTGTATGTGTGTTAAAGAGAGACAGACAGGAAGAGAGAGAAGCTACATTACTTGTACTGAAACTGTGAACTGATTTAGTGTGTGTGTTTATGTGTGTTAAAGAGAGACAGACAGGAAGAAAGAGAGGCTACATTACTTGTACTGAAACTGTGAACTGATTTAGTGTGTGTGTTTATGTGTGTTAAAGAGAGACAGACAGGAAGAGAGAGAGAGGCTACTGTACTTGTACTGAAACTGTGAACTGATTTAGTGTGTGTGTTTATGTGTGTTAAAGAGAGACAGACAGGAAGAGAGAGAGGCTACATTACTTGTACTGAAACTGTGAACTGATTTAGTGTGTGTGTTTATGTGTGTTAAAGAGAGACAGACAGGAAGAGAGACAGGCTACATTACTTGTACTTAAACTGTGAACTGATTTAGTGTGTGTGTTTGTATGTGTGTAAAAGAGAAACAGACAGGTAGAGAAAGAGAGGCTACATAACTTAAACTTAGTACTGAAACTGTGCTCTTCACTCTCAATGGAGCAAAGTAGATTCTCAGGTGTAGGACTTCCATCACTTAGTAGAAACCTGTAGAATGTCTGGGAGGTCCTAATTGTTCTGTTGCCAATTTACCATGATTCGTTCGCCGACTAAAATGAACTTTCTTTCAAAGAGACACTCGAGTTAAACTAAATGGTATCTTAACAGTAGTATGTGAATTGATTGTAGCTACCAATGACAGTAGGCAGGTATGAGTCAAAGGTGGTAATAATTTTAAAGGTACTTTATTTACACCTCTGCAGTGGGCATTATAAGAAAAACAAACTCCATGCTGCAATGGCACAAAAAGGCACTTGGATGTGAACATGAACCATCACCAGGGCTTGGAAAAGTCGAATAAGGAATTGCATTATCAGAGGTGGGGGCCAGTCAGGCGAAGGTGGAGACCAGGCAGGACCAGACCAGGCAGGAGGCGAAACAGGCACCGGACCGGGGTAGACAATGGCACTGGGACAGGGGCAGACACTGGCACAGGGGCTGACGCAGGCACAGGCACAGGGACAGACGAATGGACCACGTTAGGCTCAGGGATCAGGGCAGGCTCGGGGATCAGGGCAGGCTCGGGGATCAGGGCAGGCTCGGGGATCAGGGCAGGCTCGGGGATCAGGGCAGGCTCGGGGATCAGGGCAGGCTCATGGATCAGGGCAGGCTCGTGGATCAGGGCAGGCTTGTGGATCCGGAGAACGCACAGGAACAGGGACAACCTGACAGGAGACTGAGGGGACCTGACAGGAGACTGAGGGGACCTGAAAGGAGACTGAGGGGCCCTGACAGGAGACTGAGGGGCCCTGACAGGAGACTGAGGGGCCCTGACAGGAGACTTAGGGGCCCTGACAGGAGACTGAGGGCCCCTGACAGGAGACTGAGGGGACATGACAGGAGAATGAGTGAGATGTCCATCTGACTGTTAGAGAGGACGTACAGTGATGTCCAAGGCAGATAGCAGGTGAGGAGAACGAGTAAGCATCCTTCTTACCAGGAAACACAAACTCTACTTATTTGGTGGATGACTTCATTTGTTGCGACACCCATTCCCGGTAATCCTCATCCTCATCGGTGTCAGTCCTTACGAGGTCTGATGCGCCCTGTAGGACTAGTGAGGGGAGACAGCCCTTTTAGGCCGGGCCTCTGCAGCCATCTTGGGCGAAGCGGAGTCGGCCATCTTGGGAGGAGTGGTGTCGACCATCTTGGGCAGAGCAGTATTTTGGAATCTTATGTGGAGCGGCCATTTTGGAATCTTGGGCGGAGTAGCCATTTTGGAATCTTGGGCAGAACGGCCATTTTGGAATCTTGGGAGGAACGGCCATTTTGGAATCTTGGGTGGAACGGCTATTTTGGAATCTTGGGCGGCCACCTTGGGAACTTGAAGAATATAACCAAGAACATAGGCTATGTTTACACGTGGCCGGCTATTTCATGCTCTCCATTTTCAAAAATAACATTGTGCACACCTGTCCGTTTTCAGAAAAGTGTTTGTCTACACGAACTTGTGTGTATGCCTGTCAAGAGCATGCCAAAAGTGTAGGTGGCAGTGTAACGAAAGGCTGAAGCCTATGTTAGCCAATCAGATTCCCGAAAAAAGCCAAATGAAAATGTAAACATAGGTCGCACTTTTGCATAGGTCGCACTTTTGGCGCAGGTGCAAATTCTGGCGCATACTGTGACGTCAGCTGCCTAAACCTTAGTTTTTCTCAGTTTTTTTTTCTCACATGCAAACCTGCAAACTGAGTTTTCCAAAATCTTCTGTTTTTAGAAAGAATCGTTTTCAGAGGCGAATTCTCAGTTTGCGTGTAAACGAAGGGCACAAATGAAGGGTAATGTCTCCGTTTTTGAAAATAACCATGTATGTGTAAATGGGGTCTTAGAACAGGCAGGAACACAGGTCTACATAAATGACCCAGCAAGGACCTATACTGACAGGGGTTACTTTATACAGAGGGACTGGGGAAACAATGACACAAGGCTGACACTAATGAACTAAATACATTGGCATGGACAAGGGAAGGGCTGACAAAACACTGACATAAACACTGGCAAAAAACACAAGAGGGAGACACAGAACTGATGCTGGGCCATACAGAATATACAGAGACTAATACCAACAAGGATCAACGAGCAGGACTGGGGCAGGAAGGGGAACCTTATACCGGTTTGGCAGCGCGTTGCCCATATCGCCCTAATGAACACACCGCCACTGCTAAAAACACCACTAAAGTACATTGACACATGGTAACATCTAAGTAAAACATGACACATTAATCCAGCACATAGAAACACCATTAAACTACATAGACACGTGCTAACATCTCATTACGACCAAAAGACAAGTTTGTTTTAGGGATGTTTAACTGGATGTGACTAGAGACCTGAAAGAG
>JACXGM010035548.1:0-11645 GCA_016801145.1 Umbra pygmaea | reverse complement strand
GAGGCTCTGGCGGTGGGCAGACTGCTGCCGGAGGCTCTGGCGGTGGGCAGACTGCTGCCGGAGGCTCTGGCGGTGGGCAGACTGCTGATGGAGACTGTGGGGGGGCCATCTTGGGGAGAGGCCCGAACATACTCTCCAGCAGGTGGGTGGTCCGCTACCCACAGGGCCAGGGCGAAGGACAGAGCCGAACCCTCCAACCGGGAAATAGCGATGGCCACCCTGTCCTTCTCTGCTAGGGGTCCATCCTCCTGCTTCCACACTGATCCCCCAACCAACCCTGCTCCGGGGATAGGGTCCCTCACGGGCGTCCTAGGGGCGATAACTGGGGCAGCAACTGGGGCAGCAACTGGCAACTGGGGAGCAACTGGGGCAGAAACCGGTGGTCTAGAGTCCATAACAGTTGCCTTGGGATTAACAGCTGGGGTGCTAGGAGCCCTATCCAGACAGCTAGGGAGTTTCTCTAACCTATCTTCGATGCTAGCGGGGCTTCTAACACTAGCCGGAGAGCAACATGAACTAGCAGGGGAGCTAAGCACAGGTAAGCTACCCAAATTATTCTCACCTTTAGAGCTAGCCTGTAGCAAGGAGAAGCTAGATGGGCTACCAACACTAGCCAGAGAGCTAGCGGGGCTAACGGAGCTAGCTAGGGCTCCGTAGGGACTAGCGATGCTATCGGGGTCAGTAGTTAAACGTGGGGTCCTATATAGGGAGCTCTCACCCTGAACCTGACCATGAAGGTTGCTACCGGAGCTAGCCTGCATGCTAAGGGGTCTAACCCTCAGACTCCTCACCAATCCCCTAGCCAACCCTACTCTGGGGATGGGGTCCCTAACACAGGACATCCAGGAAGCTATGGGGAACGTGTCTGGAGGTCTCTCGGAGCTTACTGAGCTGACCTGGCTGATGTTGGCGCTAGCCTGGGTGCGGCGGGGTCGTCAACACTAGCCGGAGAGCTACGTGACCTAGCAGGAGTGCTAACTGCATGAGAGCTACCCGCACAACCCTCACTATCAGAACTTGCCCGCCTGCTAGGGGAACTAACACTCAAATGGGGGGTCCTAGTTTGTGGACACCTGCCCTGAACCTGAGAGCTAGGGGTTGTAGCCATTAAGCTAGCCGGGGTACGTACACTAGCCGGGGAGCTCACAGCGCTAGCAGGCATGCTATAGGGACTAGCCAATGAACGGGAGGAGGTATAGGGGCTAACCTGTGACGTAGGAGCGGATGTGGGGGAAAGGGTCACCTTCGTGGAAGGAGTGACGGCCAGCTTGGTCAGAGCAGAAGGCGGTGTTGTGAAGTCCTTCCCCGGGAAGCTTCCATAAGACACTGTCGGAGGTGCTCCCCGAACAAGGGCTCGTCCTGATCCATCCTCCGAAACGGCTGAGTACCCAGCCAAGCCTCCAGGAACCGTCGGTTCCAAACCTTCTCCTCCCTTCCACCGCTGTTCCTTCGCTGTCTCATATTATAAGGTCGATCGATCTGTCATGGTTCCTCCTTGAAAGGGAAATAGAGACAGGCATGAAGGGTTTGCAATAATCCAATATGTTTATTATAGGACTCAAAACCACACTGCCACGTGGGGCAAAACGAACGCTATGAATAAACAGGCTCTGGAACACAGGAACACGCAACAGGTAACATCGATCGACAAGAGACAAGACCAAACACTAAACCTAAATACACTCACTAACGAGACACAATGGGAAACACCTGGGCATAGGGATTAACATAAAGAGATCCATTGGGTACACAGAGACATGTGACAAGACCAGGGAGTTACTAACAATGACATCACTGACTCAAAGCAAGAATAACAAGCAATACTCAACAGAGGCACAAGAGGGAGGTAAACACAATACAAGAGGAAGGAACCTGAATACTAACATTGGACACACACACAGGGCAGTACACCTAAGGACACATGAGGTAATTAATAACTAACCAAACCACTGTGTAAACACTGAAGGCAACAAGGGAGACATAACAAAAGAGACATAACCAAAGGTAGTCCATCAAAAGGCTCTGTCTCGCAGCCCTCCCTGGGCTGGATGTGACATCTATAGATTATCTGCAGACTATCAACAACATTTTAACAAACTATCTACTAACCCTAACCCTAATCCTAACCTTAACCATTCCCCTTATGTTAACCCTAACCTTAACCATTACCCTAAAACATATTCTAAACTTACCCCTACCCTTAAACTACACAATTAGTTGCTTATCAACAGATGGTTTGTTGATAGTTTGTTGATAGTCATATCATCAACAAACTACCTGTAGAGCACATACAGATGGAATGTCAGACTCTCCAAATAAAGTGTAACCAAAACATATTCTAAACTTACCCCTTCCCTTAAACTACACAATTAGTTGATTATCAACAAATAGTTTGTTGATAGTTTGTTGATAGTCATATCATCAACAAACAATCTGTAGAGCACCTACAGATGGAATTTCAGACTCTCCAAATAAAGTGTAACCCATAATTTTGACAGTTGCAAATGTACACTGCTCAAAAAAATAAAGGGAACACTAATATAACACATCCTCGATCTGAATGAATGAACTAATCGTATGAAATACTTTTGTCTTTACATAGTTGAATGTGCTGACAACAAAATCACATAAAAATGATCAATGTAAATCAAATTTATCAACCCATGGAGGTCTGGATACGGAGTCACACATAAAATCAAAGTGGAAACCCACACTACAGGCTGATCCAACTTTGATGTAATGTCCTTAAAACAAGTCAAAATCAGGCTCAGTAGTGTGTGTAGCCTCCACGTGCCCGTATGACCTCCCTACAACGCCTGGGCATGCTGCTTATGAGGTGCCGGGTGGTCTCCTGAGGGATGTCCTCCCAGACCTGGACTAAAGCATCCGCCAACTCCTGGACAGTCTGTGGTGCAACGTGGCGTTAGTGGATGGAGCGAGACATAATGTCCCAGATGTCCTCAATCGGATTCAGGTCTGGGGAACGGGCGGGCCAGTCCATACCATCAATGCCTTCCTCTTGCAGGAACTGCTGACACACTCCATGAGGTCTAGCATTGTCTTGCATTAGGAGGAACCCAGGGCTAACCACACCAGCATATGATCTCACAGTGGGTCTGAGGATCTCATCTCAGTACCTAATGGCAGTCAGGCTCCTCCTGCTCCTCCTTGCACAAAGGCGGTGGTAGCGGTGCTGCTGCTGGGTTTTTGCCCTCCTATGGCCTCCTTCACGTCTCCTGATGTACTGGTCTGTCTCCTGGTAGCGCCTCCATGCTCTGGACACTAAGTTGACAGACACAGCAAACCTTCCTGCCACAGCTCACATTGATGTGCCATCCTGGATGAGCTGCACTACCTGAGCCACTTGTGTGGGTTGTAGACTCCTTCTCATGCTACCACTAGAGTGAAAGCACTGCCAGCATTCAAAAGTGACCAAAACATCAGCCAGGAAGCATAGGAACTGAGAAGTGGTCTGTGGTCACCACCTGCAGGACCACTCCTTTATTGGGGGTGTCTTGCTAATTGCCTATAATTTCCACCTGTTGTCTGTTCAATTTGCACAACAGCATGTGAAATTGATTGTCAATCAGTGTTGTTTCCTGAGTGGACAGTGTGTTTTCACAGAAGTGTGATTGACTTGGAGTTACATTGTGTTGTTTAAGTGTTCCCTTTATTTTTTTGAGCAGTGTAATATTTTGGGGATTTTTAGTACCAAATCGAAGGCTTTTCTGTCTCTGCCATCACTTTGCCATCACATAGGAACACGTTAAAGCGTAACTCTCGCCAAAATGCAACCTAAGGTCTTTTTAATGTACCAGATTCAAACTTTTGTTTTAAAATCATTATTAGGACGGAAATGCCACCTTTACGATTTTCCGTATTTTTGGATTTGGTCAAACCTTTTGATGGGAGTGATAGGGGCACTACTATGATAACATTAAAATCGCTATATTTAAAACACTAAGAAGGCTCGACACAACATGAAACTTTGCTCAAAGTATCAACAGGGTCTGTACACATGAACTTGACCATTGAGAACAATGTTTATGTACATAGAGTTTTACTAAATAGAAAGGTTTTGTACTAGCCTGGCAAGCGAGACCCACATCAAGATGTTGAGTCTTGGAACTCACCATTGGCAGTGCTCAATCCGAGGGGCGGGAAAAACGGTTGTCTTTCAAATTCCCTATGCACGCAATAGGATAGCGCTACAACCAACCAGAGCAACGAAGTGTCCGGTCGGCAAAATTCCGAACACATCTTCATTTTGTAAGAATGACTTCACTGCCGTTCTTTGTTATTTTCTCAAAGAAAAGATTAACTCCAAGTCTACCAGAGTCGCGGCCAAAGCCGATTTGAAAGACCGCTGTTCGCCAGCAGCAGCAACTATTTCTTTGTTTTTTCTTTGCCTGCCCACCAACTCTTTACACGTTGTGATTGGCCTGACCAGAATTTGGTTTTTCCAGCTCGCAAGTCAATGGGGAGTTGCTAGATTGACCCTACCTACAAATTATATTTACTGCCACTAGGGTGCGTCTAGATGTCTAGGCTAGTTTTGTACAACTCACCTTAGCAGTTTGTGTTTTTCTGCTTGCTGCCATTTTGCCAGTCAAAAAGTGTCCTTTAACTGTACACTTAAAGCTGCAATGCGGAACTTATGTCTCCCCCTACTGGCAGTGAGAGTAATTACACATACACTTGTGACGTGAAGTATGCCTACGCATAGATTGCTTTCTTTTTTACACTGTAATCCTTCATCTAAAAGGCAAGTTACTTTTTTATCAGAAACTTTACTTAGAGTTTTTGGGGTTTTTCTGGAGCATTTTACAGCATACTCCTTTTTACTGTAACGTTAGCCTTCCTTTAAAATGGTTGCTTCCCTCTTCTACTTTTGAAAACCAATCACTGCTGAGTGATGTAAAACGCATCACTACTGGTCAGAGCCTGTCTACGGAGAGCCTGTCCACTCCCTATTAAACCCACAGGGTGAGCATCCGGTTTGGGAAATTGATGCAAATGAGGAAGTGCCTTAAACATTCATTCTATGTTAATGCAGGTTTAGCTGGGGGCGATACGTCTGGTTGCAAAAGAGCTCGGTTTCTGTAATAGTGTATGAGAATGAGAGACACTTATCACTTGATTATTCCCTCAATTAACATTTTCATAATGAGTATATGGTCTCATTCGCTAGAATTAAGCCTTCTGCAATATACACTCACCTAAAAGATTATTAGGAACACCATACTAATACTGTGTTTGACCACCTTTTGCCTTCAGAACTGCCTTAATTCTAGGTGGCATTGATTCAACAAGGTGCTGAAAGCAGTCTTTAGAAATGTTGGCCCATATTGATAGGGTAGCATCTTGCAGTTGATGGAGATTTGTGGGATGCACATCCAGGGCACGAAGCTCCAGTTCCACCACATCCCAAAGATGCTCTATTGGGTTGAATCTGGTGACTGTGGGGGCCATTTTAGTACAGTGAACTCATTGTCATGTTCAAGAAACCAATTTGAAATGATTCAAGCTTTGTGACATTGTGCATTATCCTGCTGGAAGTAGCCGTCAGAGGATGGGTACATGGTGGCCATAAAGGGATGGACATGGTCAGAAACAATGTTCAGGTAGGCCGTGGCATTAAAACCATGCCCAATTGGCACTAAGGGGTCTAAAGTGTGCCAAGAAAAAATTCCCTACACCATTACACCACCACCAGCCTGCACAGTGGTAACAAGGCATGATGGATCCATGTTATCATTCTGTTTACGCCAAATTCTGACTCTACCATCTGAATGTCTCAATAAAAATCAAGACTCATCAGACCAGGCAACATTTTTCCAGTCTTCAACTCTCCAATATTGGTGTGCTTTTGCAAATTGTAGCCTCTTTTTCCTATTTGTAGTGGAGATGAGTGGTACCCGGTGGGGTCTTCTGCTGTTGTAGCCCACCCGCCTTGTGGGTTGTGCATGTTGTGGCTTCACAAATGCTTTGCTGCATACCTTGGTTGTAACAAGTGGTTATTTCAGTCAAAGTTGCTCTTCTCTCAGCTTGAAGCAGTCGGCCCATTCTCCTCTGACCTCTAGCATCAAACAAGGCATTTTCGTCCACAGGACTGCCACATACTGGATGTTTTTACCCTTTCACACCATTCTTTGTAAACCCTAGAAATGGTTGTGTGTGAAAATCCCAATAACTGAGCAGATTTTAAAATACTCAGACCGGCCCGTCTGGCACCAACAACCATGCCACGCTCAAAATTGCCTAAATCACTTTTCTTTCCCATTCTGACATTCAAGTTTGGAGTTCAGGAGATTGTCTTGACCAGGACCACACCCCTAAATGCTTTGAAGCAACTGCCATGTGATTGGTAGCACAGATAATTGCAGTAATGAGAAATTTGACGGGTGTTAGTATAATGCTAGATTTAAGCCTTCTGCAATATCTAATGATTTTCATTTTTTAAATTACGGTCTCATTGTGTCACGCATAAGGGGACTCCTTTTATGTCGTGGCAGTTTGTATGTATTTTTGTTGTTTAAACTGTGCGTGTGTTTTGTGTATGCGCCAACCTCTGGGCGCTGGCAGTGTGATGGGCACTTGGTTACTTATTGCGCATGAACGGTGCATGGGTAAATACCCACACCTGTGCGTAATGTGTAATCAAGATGCCTATTTAGTCCCAGCGTTCTGGATGGTCAGCATGGATTATTATGAGTGAACTCCTGTTATTGTTGAAGGAAGAAGAGAGAGGACTGGTTCATCTATTGACCTGTGCTGTGGTATATCGTGCATGTAAATATTTGATTGAGCCTTCACCTCGTTATGTGTCGTACAATATCTATGTGTCATTGTCAGAACCAGGCGTACACTATTCATATTATATTAGTGTCAGTGCCGCGTTAGAGCACTTGTATTATTATATATACAGACGTTGTGCAGTTCCAATGTTGTGATGTATAGTAGTTCCAGTGCAGTCTATCCTCAATCTTCACATGTTCATTAAACATCAAGAACGCTCCTCCCTGCTCTGGTCTCCGTTCCTCTCCAACACAACTACATCTGTGACACATTGATTTTAAAATTGGCGATAAAGCAAAAGGGCATTTAGGGGATGGCTATGGTGTTCAGTTATACGATAAGACACTCAAAGTGTGATGGTTTCTGGTACTGGAACCTCCCCTAGTCTGGGGATCCGGCGGTCAGCTTCCCCGACCTTCTGATGTCACTGTTCCCTTTCTGGTATCAGATTGCCTTATCAGCCCTAATTACGGTTATACGATACACCTGTTCTGTGTTGCCTGAGACTATGTAACAGCTTGAAACTTTGTCCCCATTGTGAGGTATTGTGCTCTCTTAAAAACTGTAAGATTTGAGTTAGTACATTAATTAAGGCCCTGTTTGGCTCACCATTATTTTGGGACTTTGCTCTATATTGTATTACATGGAACTGTGTATATTAAACTCACTCACCTGCATTTGACTCCGGATTCCTTCATCATTACACAAAGGAGTTGGCATTATAGTTTTTCCGGTAAGTAACTTAACGTTTTGTTTTAATACGTTTTTCGTTAGCATCCCAATTAATATCAGTTAGCTTGCTGGATTACTCCTCCCTCTCGTCTGAAATCATCACATCCACAACCAAGATGTCTGTGCATGCCCATAACGGCAAATTGGATGACCCAAATCCGATCTTTACAAACCAATGGGTGACATCACGCATGGTAACATCCAGAGATATATACAATCTATGACTAAACCCCATTGTACAGAATTGGTTGCAGTTCCACCAGAGTTCCACTGGGGGTGATCGTGGGCGAGTGCTAAATGAATGGGAGTCTATGGAGCTAAACGGCTAAATTTGTCTCTCGCCTGATTGTCGTTTAGGAATCTCAGATTTGATTGTAGTTTTTGCGAATTCAACATGGATTATAAGTTGAACATTGAATGAATGAATGAGAACTTATCCTTTTGATTTCTTATAGTTTGAGTAGTTGTTGCCCATAATACGCTAGCATTCTGCTAATGAATACTGATTGATCAGTGGACTGATTACGACCAGAGATCCCGCTTGATGGCATCTGAAGCAGAACCAGCCCATCTACCGACATTCTCTGAAAATGTTAATGTGGACTTTTTTGCCCAAGTTTTTTGTCCGAAGCAACTGTTATTTTGGTTGCTGGCACTTTAATTTGCCTATTGTTTTGTATGTACTGTGAATTTTAGATAGGGTATAAACTAAATGTGTGTATTTGTTGTGTTATTCTTGTGTTCAGTAATACAGGATACATGGAAAAGAATTGCCACCTTAAAAAAGCAGCCAATGTCCCGCTTGTTAGTTATAAATGTAATATGTAGTTAGTGTAATCAGGTTCTTCTTCATTTAGAGGCACAGGCCAGTACTCCTTTTATACAAAAATACTTTATTGTAACCTATACAAGTCAATAATTTACAAACAGTAAACAGTCTGGAATGCTACATAAGTGATTTGGACCAAGATAAAACAGTGACATAGGCCAAATCTGCAACATAAATAAGATGACATAGCACAAAATTAATATTCACATACATAAACATACACATTAAGAAACTTACACCACATACCATGTTGCAAGCTGCTCACACCACCCCAGCCGACTGCACAAACAAAACAGTATAATCAGCTCCCACCAAATCACTCTCTTAAAACCACCTGGTGGTAGCTAGGGGCGTGGTCTTAGCTCCTCTCACTTGGTTACATTCACCCCCCCCAAGTGATCATCATCCCGATGACAAACTAAAATATTCCAGCATAAAACAGATCCCTAAAAATCCCTGCTAAAACTAGCGTCAAGGCTGGAGATATATCCTTCAGGAAACAAAGCTCATTATTATGGGCAGTTTTATGGGCTGAGAAACAGCCCCCTCCTCCCCTGGCCTCCAAACTGCCTTGGTAACTGATATGGATTAGAGTGTCTCCCTGCTGTTCTTCTGCTTGACCACTACAGCTGCACAGGGGACACCGGTGGCTCCTCTAAATCACATCGGGAAACCTCTCCTGCAAGACGTCAGGCCGACCCTGCTCTGGACTACACAGTCCAAACAAACTCCATAAAATGGAAATTTTTGGGGACCTGCGACCCATCCACAGGAACCACCGTATACACAGGCTTCAGCATCTAGTTGATGTTTTGAATAATCTCTGCCTCAAAACATCTCCCCTGGCCCGAGTGCAAACGCTGTGGCACGCCATACCATTGAATCCACTCCTTGACTACAGCCTTAGCAACTGTTGTAGCCTTCTGATCCCTGGTGAGGACAGCCACTGTAAACTTAGAGAATACATCAGTTAAAATAAGCACATTCTCCCAGCCGTCACTGGATCTCTCTAACACTGTGAAGTCCATTGCCACAACTTTGAATGGCTTTGATGCCAACAGGCTCCCCATCTCAGTCACAATATTTGGCAAAGGGGCTTTGGCCACAATACACTGCACACATTGCCTGCAGTAGCTTTCTACATTCTGGTACATCCCAGGCCAGTAACATCTTGCTCTAATCATTTTAAATGTCCTCTCGACCCCCTGATGCCCATGGCCGTCATGTATATGTTGTAAAAGATCACCTTTCAGGCCATGGGGCAAAATCATCTGCTTCACCTGACCATGCCGTGTGTCCCAGAACTTATGATACAGGACCCCATTATTCTCCTCCACTTTGTCCCACTGACGCAGCAGTTCAATGGTTTTCACATCCTCTCCTGCTCGCTCTGCTCTTTTCGGCCTCTGGCTCCTTTTCCAGTACTTCAAGAAGGCCATGATCACCAGATCTGCTTGCTGCTTAGCTGCCAACATCTCAGTGGAATAGACTGGAAGACTGAAAAATGAGCCCTGCTCGCTCCCAAATGATGCATCTTCAGTACTAATTTCAACAGTGTGTGCGGCTGTTACCTATTCTGGAACTTCGCTGGCACACACTGGAGCCAAGAGGTTTTGGTTCTTGGAATACTGCCTGGAAAGGCGTCTACATTCCCATTCTGCTGCCCTGGTCTGTACACAATGTCAAAATCAAACCGTGCCAATTCTGACACCCACCTCTGCTCAATAACTCCCAAAATTAGCAGTCCTCAAATGGCTCAATGGGTTGTTGTTGGTAAATACTGTGAACTTCTGCCTAATCAGGTCCTCACAATACTTGTCTGTACCAGCCCACGTCAATGCCAGCATCTCCAACTTCATTGCACTGTAGTTCTCCATATTACGTTCCGATGCCCGAAGACCCCGGCTTGCATATGTAATTTGCTAGCTGCACAACAATGGAAATAGAATTTCCAGGTTATCCACGGTGAGCTGGACCACTTCCGGCTACTGCTTCCGTTGATAGCACTCTCTAGCTTAGTTGACACACCATCCAGCATACTGTAAAAAAGAAACATGAGTCTTTTTGGTATTAAAGCACGTAAGCGTTTGAAACCTCAGCAACAAGCAAAAAGAAAACTTCTACTGCTGTGTAGCGCTGTGTACCAATTCATCACGGTATAATTCTGTCCTGAGTTTCCATTGTTTCCTTATGGGGATGTCTGTGTGGACAGCTAAGATTCGGCTTACTTCTTCCCGACTGATGGTTACCTTCAAAGCTATGATTGGCATCGCACCCCATGGTCCCATTACCTTTGTTTCCTCCCTGTATGCAGGGATGCCTTTAAAGTGTAACTCTCACCAAAAGTTTTTTTTACAGACTAAATATGTTTTGAAGTTACAATAAAACAATCACTATGGTCTTAATATTGACAGTTGTAAATGTAATATTTTGGGGATATTTAGAACAAAATCAAAGGCTGTTCTGTGTCTGCCATCACATTGCTGATATAGGAGCAGCTTAAAGAAGGTGCTTTAACTTAACCTAAGGGAGGGATCCTGTATAATGTACACTCCCTTCAAGATGTGGGGTGGAACCTCCTCAAAAGATTTCTATAGAAGAAGGTAGCATCAGCAGTTGAATAAAAAATGTATTCAAATTTAAAACAAAATAAGTTTTACTTAATACTGAGTTAGAATGCAGCTTTTACATACAGTTCTTGCTACAACTGGGTCGGAAGCGTTTCACCAAATGTGCCATCCAAGAAATGTGGGGAGGTGTGTGCGTGCGTGTGTGTGTGTGTGTGTGTGTGTGTGTGTGTGTGTGTGTGTATGTATGTTTTAGTGTGTGTGTGTGTGTGTTTGAGACATAAATTACATTTCCAGGGAACAATTTTGTTGAACCAAATTACGTGAAATATGAACATATGACAAGGCCAATTAAGTGACATATTGTATGAACATATGAAGGTCACTTTGCAACCCAGACACAGGAACTGTGAGTGTAGTCAGTGTTAAATAGTGTAAGTCTTTGTTTCGTGGTCATGGATGGGGATTTAAGTAACTGATCTTCACCCTAGTAGTCAGTGTTAAATAGTGTAAGTCTTTGTTTTCGTGGTCATGGATGGGGATTTAAGTAACTGATCTTCACCCTAGTAGTCAGTGTTAAATAGTGTAAGTCTTTGTTTCGTGGCCGTTGATGGGCATTTAAATAACTGATCTTCACCCTAGTTGTCAGTGTTAAATAGTGTAAATCTTTTTTTCGTGGTCATGGATGGGGATTTAAGTAACTGATCTTCACCCTAGTA
>JACXGM010035547.1:0-11773 GCA_016801145.1 Umbra pygmaea | reverse complement strand
CATATAGTGTATATATTGTGTATACATACTCCATATAGTGTATATATTGTGTATATACACACCATATAGCCAATGCATGTGAACACTGTCATGTCTTAAATAATTATATACTCCATATAGTGTATATATTGTGTATACATACTCCATATAGTGTATATATTGTGTATACATACTCCATATAGTGTATATATTGTGTATATACACACCATATAGCCAAAAGCATGTGAACACTGTCATGTTTTAAATAATTGTATACTCCATATAGTGTATATATTGTGTATACATACTCCATATAGTGTATATATTGTGTGTACATACTCCATATAGTGTATATATTGTGTGTACATACTCCATATAGTGTATATATTGTGTAAACATACACCATATAGTGTATATATTGTGTATACATACTCCATATAGTGTATATATTGTGTATATACACACCATATAGCCAAAAGCATGTGAACACTGTCATGTCTTTAATAATTATATACTCCATATAGTGTATATAGTGTATACATACTCCATATAGTGTATATATTGTGTATACATACTCCATATAGTGTATATATTGTGTATATACATACTCCATATAGTGTATATATTGTGTATATACACACCATATAGCCAAAAGCATGTGAACACAGGCCAGTTATGTCACAAGAATTTCTCTGCATAGGATGATGTGATGTCATTGCATATGACAAATAAACAACTTTGACTTGACTTGACTTTGAACACTGTCATCATAATAATTTACTCAGTCCGGAGGATGACAATTTGTTAGCATTGGCACAAAATCCCTCCAATAAACCCTGGATTTGTAACAACTAGTACTGGTTAACCAGTCTTAACTAGGCACAAGCTTGTCTCTGAATTCTATATGTAAGCCCCCTTCTGTTGGCCCAAATGTTGCAGTAACACTTTCCTGCTGGCTTCACAAGCTATAGCAAACATCTGGTTATTGTCCTCGTTTGGTCACACTGCTTTAGATTGATATACATTTTATTCCATCAACATCATGTCTTATGAATTAACTAACACTCTGACGGCCACATTTTATAATAGAACAAATATAAATATAGTAGTATATGTTATTGTCACAGGTTAAAAATAACTTGATCTTTGATGCATATTTTCCACATAATCAGGAGCTTTTAAGAAATACCAAACAGTATACAGTAACATTTTATTGACACATAGTAAAGCCCTTTTAGACATTTTAAAAGTATTAGTAACTCACTCTCATACCGCGTCACCAAAACGTACATTTAGTTATGCTACATAGTGGTGCTAGACCATTGAACACGCTCTACTCTGAAAACAGTGCGTTCTGTAGCCTACAGTACAGTGCAATACTAGTTTGCAACCTTTACATATTACTTTATTAAAACAAATATCACGTTTTGAAGATAAGCTCACCAAAATCTGTGTGAAAGATAAAACCTACATTCTAATTCAATAATCAAACGTGTCTGTGTGTGTGTTGTATATTCTTTCAAAAGAGATGCTTTTTTCTAATTTTTACAGACAGAGGGCCCTATCTTACACCCAACAACTGACTTTTTAGACCAACGCATGTATCATTCCTATCTTACACCCAACGCATATGGGACTTTTCCTTCCACAAACGCGCTTCGTAAATTAGGGAATGAACTTGCATTTGTTTCGCGGTTCATTGAAAAGAAGAGGCATGTTCCGGCGCAAACATTCCCTCGTGTTATCTTGCAGTTCCCAAAAACAATTCCACCACTGACCAGGAAAAACCTGGTTAAATGTCAGTGGCATGTTTTAAGGATGCATGCTTGGTCATAATGTAACATGTGCATAACGCGCATACACTTTGCTCCTCTCATCTACACAAATGCAGCAGTTCCTATTATTGCAATACATAATTAGAATGAAAAATTTTACTACACGAGGGAAATCATTGTGGTGTCCAAAAATGTGAAAAAATAGGCACACATCTAGTGTAGCCTACACATTTTCCCAAATTATTCAGAATGAATTATTCGAACTGATATACATCAACTGCAAAGGAACCCATTCAATCAACTTACAAGTCATTTGCAATGCTAATAGTAAAATCACCCATGTCTTTGCGAATTACCCTGGCTCAAGCCACGACTCATTTATGGCAAACTCTGCAGCAGGACGGGAGAGGAGAGCTTACTTTACAGAAGAGTGAGACAAAAGCAAAGTAATGTAGTCTAATGTTAGACTACATTTCAAAAATATTAACATTCATTCATAACCTCGTGATTCAGTAAGAGTGAGCTCATAACATTGGAAAGTATTTCTTGTGACATTTCTTCATTTATTTTTGTAAAAAAGACAAATCAATAACAATCCGCCATGGAACAAGCACTCCTGCTCTTAAAGGGGATTTGAGATGATGCTCTGATTGGTTTATTGCACGTTACGCCCAAACCACACCTATGACTAATGAGGCTACTTCAGACCTACACATTTTAGATTTGCGTTGGGTGCAACAGTCATTTATCTTGCCGGTAAAATAGCAACAGCACCTGGGACCCTCCCACAATGTCACTTGTGTTTTGTCACAGTTACACAATAGTTGAGAGGCAGGAGCGTCTTCAATTACATTTTGACATTTTTTTAACTGCACAGAAACAAACACAAGAACAAACATAAGGGAACTAAACAAACCATATAAAACATGACATCAAGAACAAGACTAATAAAGGAACACTAACATCTGAATAAACTAAAGACATCCACTACAAAGAACAAGAATACCCACATACCTGCACAGAAACAATGAACCACAGAGGGAGAAGGAAGCACAGGGGCTAAATACTAAAGCAAATGGGGACTAATAAAACAACTGGGAACATAATCAAACACTGAAGGGAACTTTGGGAAAACTGAACCACATGCTAGACACGAAAAGGACACCAGGGAAAACTAAAGCACAACACACAGGGAAGCAAAGAGGAACTGTAATTGTATCACATGCAGGCCAACATGACACTTAACAAACCCCTAGCCAGTTCAGGTATTTCAAATGTTCCAGCTCAAGCACACCTGGTGCAATTAATTAAGCCCTTGATTAGTAGCATCAGGGGTGCTTGAGACAACACCTGTTTGTGCTGTTGTGAGGGATTCTATTCAGTGGGTTGAATTATTTTGAGACTGGAGAAATCATTATGAGTTGCATTTTCAGTAGAATTTGGTGAAATCACTTGATGCATTAATTGTGTTGAAGTTATTTAAATTGCTTTAGTTTGATTTGTTCTTTACAAACAGCTGAACGTCTTTAAAGGTTGTCAATATACCAGATTTGCAATGGGGGTTGAAAAATTATGATTGCAGATGTGTATATATATTTTTTATATACTTGCAAATGTATTCTCCTGAAAATTGTCATAATATTTATTAACACACTGATAATGTTAAACATTTTATGTCACATTGTAGGTTATGCAACATCTGGTAATGTACATTTAAACTTTTACACACAACTAAACATATGCCACATTTATTATATACATAATGACTAACTTGTTACATACCCACATATACAAACACAGGTATTCAGACACATGCTCACACACACACATCCATGTTCCCCATTTCCTAGCGCTAAATCTAGCCTTAACCTTAACCATACCCTAAAACTAAACCTAACCTTAACCTCAGTAACCCACATTTAGTGTCTACAGTTAACCTTTTAATAATGCCTAACCCTAAACCTAACCGGCAATGACTAAACATAATAGTAACCCCTATTCTAACACTATGCCCAATAGTACGTTTTTCCCTAAACCTAACACCTGAGCCATAAATCGCAATTCCCCAAAAGGGGTCTTGTCCCGATATGGTCAATTTCTGTGGTCTATACATACTTGTCCCCACCTATACATATAGACATGTACACACACACACAGACCTGATTCATATTATTTAGATCACGGGTGTCAAACCGGTTCCACAGAGGGCCTAGTATATGCTTTTCTTTTGGTCTTCCCTTCAATTAAGGTAAGAGTGAAAACCAGCATACACTAGGCCCTCCATGAAACTGGTTTAACCGATGTGGTTTACATTGTCAGATACATATGTTATGAATATACTTCAAAAATAATTATCCTGGATATTTTTATGTTTCACTGATGTTTAATTTTTTGTTTCATATTTTAGAGATGGCCAAGTCACCTTGACTACTATAATCCGGTAATGTCCAACTTTCACACCCAACTAAACCTATTTCTACACTATACATAATGACTAACTTTTTACATACACGCAGAGAAACACAGGTACAGTACATCCCGAAAGTTTTCACAGCACTTTATTTTTTCCACATTTTGTTATTTTACACCCTTATTCACAAGTGTATTAAATTCATTATTCATTAAGTTTTAGAACACACTTCTTTCACATTGTTATTATGGGGTATTGTTTGTAGAATTGCGAACTGTGAATACTTTCCGGATGCACTGTATATAGACTCACTTTTACAAACAAAGTGAAACACAGGTGTACAGACAGTTACTCTTATAGTGGGGAGAACAAGTATTTGATACACTGTCAATTGTGCAGGTTTTTTCTACTTACAAAGCATGTAGAGATCTGTATTTTTTATCATAGGTACACAACTCTGAGAGATAGAATCCAAAACAAAAATCAAGACAATCACATTGTATGATTTTTAAATAATGAATTTGCATTTTAATACATGACATAAGTATTTGATAAAAGCAGAACTCAATATTTGGTACAGAAACCTTTGTTTGCAATTACAGAGATCATGCAATTCCTGTAGTTCTTGACCAGGTGTGTAGCCTGGTTGACACCAGACCCTTCTCAATTGTACCTGAGAGTGGGTCTGGGCAAGGTTCATTCACAGCCCATTTACAAAGGGGCGTCACCAACGGACGCCACTCAAATGCCTCTCGGCGCAAGTGGATATATCAGACTTTAGCCGAATCGAGTCTGCAAGACCGCAACAACATCTTTTTTTAGATATGAAGGCTTTGAGTCTTTCCAATATTTGTAACATCACTGAAGAAAATGTTGACTTATCGTAAAATCAATTCTGTGAATCCATCTTCTTTCTCTGCTTCAATTAGGGCTTCTACTTTGCCAGAATGTCTACTATCTAACTGTCCCTCAGAAATCTGTTCTATTTACAATAACGCTGTGTCTCAAATACTTGAGATGCATGCTCCTGTTAAAACTAGACTGGTTCCATCTACTCGTGCCTCACCCTGGTTCACTCCTGCACTACGAACGATGAAAACTGAGGGCCGCCGCCTAGAAAGACTATACAGGAAAACTGGACTAATTGTGTACTCTTTGGCTTTTAAAGAACACTTGCTTAAGTACCATACAGCCCTTAACGGTACAAGATCCTCTTATTTCACCTATATCATTAGGAATTCTAAGTGCAGGCCCAAATCACTCTTTGCAATGGTTAACAAACTCACAAATCCACCGCAATATGTTATTTCGGGCTCTGTGGGGCTTGTAAATAGATTTTCTAATTTTTTTCTGATAAACTGAAGTCAATCACTGCATCCATTACCAAAACCACTTCACATACAAGTGACTCACATGTTCATTTAACCTTAACTGATTCACTGCATCCATTACCAAAACCACTTCACATACAAGTGACTCACATGTTCATTTAACTTGATTCCGCTCACTCAACAAACTCTCTCTCTGCTTTCTCACTAACTACTTCTGCTGCCATAAGTGATCTAATTGTGAGATCAAATTCCACATCCTGCCGGCTCGATCCTACACCTACTGTTTTGCTTAAGCTGTGTGCGCCTGAGGTTGCACCCTTCATAACACATATGATAAACTGTAGTTTGGCATCTGGGGTTGTCCCAGCTGAAATAAAAATGGCTGCGGTGACCCCCATTCTCAAAAAAACAGGCCTAGACCATCTAAATATGGACAATTACAGACCAATATCCAACTTAACGTTCTTAAGCAAAGTCCTTGAAAGGGTTGTTGCTGCACAGCTGCGATCACATTTGGATGTTAATGGTCTTTTTGAACCTTTTCAGTCTGGATTTCGCCCATCACATAGCACTGAAACTGCCCTTCTTTGGGTGGTTAACATTCTTGTGTCCATGGATTCAGGGCTGATAAATATATTGATGCTCCTTGATTTAAGCGCTGCTTTTGACACAGTCTGCCACAAAATAATGATCTCTAGGCTTTCTGATATTGGCATCACTGGCTCTGCTTTTTCCTGGATCACTTCCTATATCAGTGACAGAAAGTATTATATTACTATTCAAGGGCTTAGATCTGCCACTGCTTTACTTACACAGGGTGTCCCTCAAGGTTCGGTTCTTGGCCTATTATTGTTCATCATCTACATATATACTCTTGGTGACATCATATGCTGGCATGGACTTATATTCCACTGCTATGCTGATGATATTCAAATCTATCTTACCACCAGCTCTGATAGGCCATCTCTGCCTGACTCAGCCACTGCATGTATCAGGGACATTAAGCATTGGATGTCCCTGAATTTCCTCAAGTAAAATGACAAGAAAACCGAGATAATAGTGATTGGCTCTACTGCCTTAGTCGAAAGGATGGACCAGTCATTTGATATTGATGGAATTCACTATATGCTTTCGTCATCAATTCGTAACCTTAGTTTCATATTCAATTCAACTCTATCTTTTGGCTCTCACATCTCTTCGCGTATTAAAAACTATTTTTTCCATCTTCGTAACATTGCTCGTCTACGATCCTCTCTCGCTTTAGCTGATGCTGAAATTTTAATTCATGCATTAATCACATCACGCCTGGACAATTGCAATGCCTTATTTCTTGGTCTTCCTAAAAAACTCATTGCAAGATTACAGTACGTTCAAAACTCTGCAGCTAAAGTGCTCACCTCGACTAGGCGCTCTGCTCATGTTACACCTTTACTACATGAACTTCACTGGCTACCTGTGGCATCACGCATCCACTTTAAGGTATCGCTGCTAACATTTAAAGCATTAAAGGGTCTTGCCCCTCAATATCTGTCTGACCTACTCCACCCTTACTGCCCTGCCCGGTCCCTTAGATCAGCTGAACTTGGTTTATTGTCCATCCCTCGTTTCCGGTTGTCTACTGTAAGTGGAAGGTCATTTAGTGTTAATGCTCCTAAATTATGGAACTCGCTACCTCTCACACTACGTAATACCTCATCCATGGCTATATTCAAGACCCAGTTAAAAACATATCTATTTAACATGCATTTTGTATGATGTGATTATTTGTATCCATGTGACTGTAATGTATGTCTGAATGTCTGGGTGTTTTTTGTAATGTATAATGTAAAGCGGCATTGAGCTATGGAAAGACGCTATATAAATAAAACTTCTTGTTCTTATTTGACAGAATAGAGAGACAAAAGCAAAGTAATCTCGGTCTAATGTTAGACTACATTTCAAAAAAATGAACAGGGAATTTGAAATGATGCTCTGATTGGTTTATTGCACGTTACGCCCAAACCACACCTATGACTAATATAGCTATTTCAGACCCACACATTTTAGATTTGCGTTGGGTCCAACAGTCATTTATCTCGCCGGTAAAATAGCAACAGCACCTGGGACCCTCCCACAATGTCACTTGCATTTTGTCACAGTTACACAATAGTTGGGAGGCAGGAGTGTCTTCAATTATATCTGGACTTTTATTTAAGCTGGGAAGAAGGAACTGCACAGAAACAAACACAAGAACAAACATGAGGAACTAAACAAACCATATAAAACATGACATCAAGAACAAGACTAACAAAGGAACACTAACATCTGAATAAACTAAAGACATCCGCTACAAAGAACAAGAATACCCACATACCTGCACAGAAACAATGAATGACAGAGGGAGAAGGAAACACAGGGGCTAAATACTAAAACAAATGGGGACTAATACAAAACAACTGGGAATATAATCAAACACTGAAGGGAACTATGGGAAAACTGAACTACATGCTAGACACGAAAAGGACATCTGGGGGAACTAAAGCACAACACACAGGGAAGCAAACAGGAACAGACAAGTCCTTTACCCAGCCCACCTAGGGCTGGGCATTACACGTTTCATGTTTGATACTTGCGTATTCAGATCATTAAAATAGGGCCCAGATAATGCCAGTAAATATAATTGTATAATTATACAGTAGAATACATTTCTTAAATAAAGCCTTGTTTGTTTTAGTAATATTTTAGGAAAGAGGAGAAATATCGTAGACTATCCTGTACTGTATCTCATTTCTCGGTTTTACTAATTCAAAAAACTAACAAGTGTGTACCCTACTCTATTTTGCTCCAGAATGCATTTCTGAATCCTGTGTGAAAAGTTGTAGCTATTTATATAGTGCTGGCTAAGTATTTTTGTTTAGGCACTTCAGTTTCTCTGTTTGACAATTTATATTAAATTACAAAGTTTAGTGCATCTTTAGTGCATCTGTTCGCTTCAACGCTTTGCACAAGATAAATAGACTTGAAGCGTAAAATTATTCTGGTTCAAGCAAATTTCGCTTTGCATAACGGCATGTTGTGAAGACATATTTAGTACAGACGTTTAAAGGTTTATGTAGTTTTCAAAATAATAACTTCCCGAGCATCCAATAGTTCTTTCATATCTGCCCATATCTTTTATGTCATGCGTTATGCGAACTGAGCACAAATGAAACCCCCACACAAGGTATGTTTCTAATTCCATTGACATTCAAATAAAGCTGGTGAACAGCGGTGGTGCCAGGCATATTTTACTGGAGGTGGTAAGGGGGAGCTAGCTCAATGCATGTAGGTGCTAAGGTGGTGCTAGCTCAATGCATGGAGGTGCTAAGGGGGTGCTACCTCAATGCATGGAGGTGCTAAGGGGGTGGTGCTAAGGGGGTGCTAGCTCAATGCATGGAGGTGCTAAGGGGGTGCTAGCTCAATGAATGGAAGTGCTAAGGGGGAGCTAGATCAATGCATGTAAGTACTAAGGGGGTACTAGCCCAATGCATGGAGGTGCTAAGGGGATGCTTGCTCAATGCATGGAAATGCTAAGGGGGAGCTAGATCAATGTATGGAAGTGCTAAGGGGGAGCTAGCTCAATGCATGGAGGTGCTAAGGGGGAGCTAGCTCAATGCATGGAGGTGCTAAGGGGGTGCTAGCTCAATGCATGGAGGTGCTAAGAGGGAGCAAGCTCAATGCATGGAAGTGCTAAGGGGGAGCTAGATCAATACATGTAAGTACTAAGGGGGTACTAGCCCAATGCATGGAGGTGCTAAGGGGATGCTTGCTCAATGCATGGAAATGCTAAGGGGGAGCTAGATCAATGTATGGAAGTGCTAAGGGGGAGCTAGCTCAATGGATGGAGGTGCTAAGGGTGAGCTAGCTCAATGCATGGAGATGCTAAGGGGGTGCTAGCTCAATGAATGAAGGTGCTAAGGGGGCGCTAGCTCAATGCATGGAGGTGCTGACTGCGTTCATGAGTGCTCAGGCGACCTGCATAGCTTTCTTACAACTCAATTGTTGGTTCAATAGGAGAAAACTGTAACGTTTCCCAGTTCCTCTTCCCTGAAAACTACATCTTCCCCTTCCTAGATTGCTCAGAACTACAATTCCCATAACTCAGACTCAATCACCCAAATTCCATTGACCTGCTCTCACCCAGTGTGTATATAAGCCACACACACACCATTGCCTCTTCGTGAGGTATTGTTAGTACATTTTGTCTTTTTACTGAGCATTTATTCTTGGATTGTTATTATTGGATTGTTATTCTGGCCTGACCCTTGCATTGTTTATTCAGTATTGTGTTTTTGATTATCCTCTGTGCCTTCGCCTATATTCTGGGATTATTATTTTGGCCTGACCCTTGCATTGTTTATGCAGTATAGTGTTTTGGATTATCCTCTGTACCTTCGGCTGATCTGTTCCTGCCTTGTTTTTTGGCTACTTACCTGATAGAATAAACATTATTGTTATTTTACCTCTTGGGAGTGATCGTTACAGAATACCTCGCCTAAACAATGGCTAGGAGGGAGCCATTTTACAGTGGTTGGGTCCAGGAGGACCTGCCATGGGACCTATACGACGCTTCCTATGAAAAAATTTTTATACATAGATGGCGAGTATGTATTGCCTCGGAGAGTCTTTGAGACTCCCAGTCTCAGGATGGCTACTCCCAGCCCCAGGTCCAAGATGGCTGCTCCCAGCCCCAGTTCCAAAAGAGGGCTACCAGCCCCAGTTCCAAAAGAGGGCTACCAGCCCCAGTTCCAGGAGTGCTACCAGCCCCAGTTCCAAGAGGGCTACCAGCCCCAGTTCCAAGAGGGCTACCAGCCCCAGTTCCAAGAGGGCTACCAGCCCCAGTTCCAAGAGGGCTACCAGCCCCAGTTCCAAGAGGGCTACCAGCCCCAGTTCCAAGATGGCTACCAGTTCCAAGATGGCTACCAGCCCCAGTTCCAAGATGGCTACCAGCCCCAGTTCCAAGATGGCTACCATCCCCAGTTCCAAGATGGCCGATCCCAAGATGGCCACCGGCCTCATTTCCAAGATGGCCACCGGCCTCAGTTCCAAGATGGCCACCGGCCTCAGTTCCAAGATGGACTACATCTTCACTGTGTTAAGGAAAGACCCAGAAGTGGATGGGGACTATCTGGAGTGGATGACCCAAGGCGGCCAAGCAATCAGTGACCATCCAGACCTGGTTAGCCAGTTCTTTTCATGGAGGGCCGGTTTTGGGTCACTCAAGAAGGAGGCTGAGACATTCCTATTGAAGCAGCTGCTCACCCAATCCCCTCATCTACGGACCTGTTTGGAAGCCGCCGTGGCCCCTCAAGAACCTCTGTCTTCCTTTGGGGCCCCTCGATGTCCTGTCAGGACTCTGATAGCCCAGGTTCAGACGCCAATCTCCACCACGCCCAGTCCACCAAAGGTCTCCACCACGCCCAGTCCACCAGAGGTATCCACCACGCCCAGTCCACCAGAGGTATCCACCACGCCCAGTCCACCAGAGGTCTCCACCACGCCCAGTCCACCACAGGTCTCCACCACACCCAGTCCAATAGAGGTCTCCACCACGCCCAGTCCAGCAGAGGTCGCCCAAGTTCTCTGACCAGCAGAGGTCGCCCAAGTTCTCCGACCAGCAGAGGTCACCCAAGTCTCTCGGCCACAAGAGGCTGCAGTTCCAGCTCCTCGGCCACAAGAGGCGCAGTTCCCGCTCCTCTGCCACAAAAGGCAGCAGTTCCCGCTCCTCGGCCACAAAAGGCCGCAGTTCCCGCTCCTCGGCCACAAGAGGCCGCAGTTCCCGCTCCTCGGCCACCAGAGGCCGCTCCCGCTCAAGCCTCCCGGCTACCAAAGGTCACTACCCAGCCTCGGCCACCAGAGGTCACTTCCGCTCCGCCTCGGCCACCTGAGGTCGCTACACCACCATCAGTCGAGCCTGAGCCTTGCCTTGTCCCCGAGCCTGAGCCTTGCCTTGTCCCCGAGCCTTACCTTGTCCCCAAGCCTGAGCCGTGCCTTGTCCCCGGATGTGCCCTGCTCCCTGGACCTGCCCTTTACCTTGAGCCAGAACCTTCCCTTGTTCCTCCTCCAGTCCCCGTGCCGGTGCCTGCCCTAGTTCCCAAGCTGGTGTATGCCCCTGAGCCATTGTCTGCACCAGTCCCTGTGCCATTGCCTGTTCCATTTCCTGAGCCTTTCCCGGTCCCAGAGCCTGCCCTTGTCCCAGAGCCTGCCCTTGTCCCAGAGCCTGCCCTTGTCCCAGAGCCTGCCCTTGTCCCAGAGCCTGC
>JACXGM010035546.1:0-11678 GCA_016801145.1 Umbra pygmaea | reverse complement strand
CACACACACACACACACACACACACACACACACACACACACACACACATTTTTTTTTGTACGAACTTATGTGATCAGACCCCCGTCTCTACCCAAAACCCCGCCGCCGTCGCCGCCAAAATCTCACTCTGAACTCAGTTCAAAACTTGAGAGCCCTGTAGTTATAATTCATATACTTCGGTTATGAGTCTAAAGATGTGGCTCTTTAGGCCAGTGGGCTAAAGTGCTCTTGAGGTCTGGGTTGAAAACCAGGTCATCGAGGCATTCATTAATTTAGAGGACCAGTGTTTTATTTCATATATGAATCTAAAAAAGACTTACAGATATACAAATATTTTCTGTGTGGCAACTTTGTCTTGGGGAGTGTAGTTTCCATGACAACATGGTCATGCAGTGTTGTTAGGCAGCTGTGTGGAGGTTCTTTGCTAGTCGATGGAAAGCAGCTGGTTGACAATATGAGGTGACATCTTACTGCTGAAATAAAACATGAAGCTGCAAATTGGATTTGTGGTGAAAAGAAAACATACTATGGCTATAAAACGTGCACTTCCATGTGTGTGTATCCAATCGAATATATTAAAACACAGTCTTGTTTTACTAACCTTGTCGTAACCCAGAAACCTAAATCTAACCTTACCATCAATATCTTAACCATAATCTTAACCATTAGCTGTAATGCCTTACCCTAATGTACCTTTATCCTCACTAACCTCAGTAAAATGCATAAACCTAACCTTAACCTAATGAAATCATATATAAGATATACCAAATTAATAAAACAAATGTACAATATTTTTATTGCGCAAATCTTCAAATCCCCACAGTTGGTGGAAGCAATATGGGAACCATGGCAACCATTTTGACTGTGAATCATTTGGAATAATATTAAAACAAACTTACGCAACATTTAGGGCAACATGTCCATAGTTTCTGCTCAGTAAATTTGACAAGAAATGATTGATCGACCGTAACATTCCCTTACCTCAGCACTGAGGTTTCCCCAGTCAGGAACATACAGTACAACACATCTTTGAAGGTGTTTGAACTGTCCTTCAGAAAAGTGTCTTTTAAAATTATAAAAACATTTTCACACACAGGATTTTTTTTACTTGCTAGATGGACTATGTCAGGATCTAAATATTATGAAAGATGCGAAATACCCTGCTGCTGATAACAAGCATGCGCCTTGCTACCGCTAAGTGTTGACCCAAATTTGAAGTTAATTTAGGACAAAAAAGTCAATGTATTGGTCATGTTGTCTTGAGGTAGACACAAGTACTTCCTACAGCGCTTTACTGCATAGGTAATCATCCACGCGTTCTGAAAGCAATGCTCCTGTTTATTTTCTGTGAGAGGAAATCAGAGAGAAATTAATTAGAATGTGAATGGCTGAACTGTGCGCAGCTGGCGACAGAGCCATTTAAAAGCTTACTATTTGTGGCGTCCAAGGCGTCTCGCATGAATTTGCTGCTTCCATATCTATCATGGCGGTTATATTTTTGTTGAAGTGCAAGTCAGTGCAGTCCGAGTGCACAAACATTAGAGGTTGCCATGCAACCTAGGTTCTTGTCCAGGGTGTACAGGGACATCCCCCTGACGCAACTCGGCGTAGAGGGCCTTGCTGAAGGACAGAATGACATTTGACCCACTCTGGAAATGAACCAGCAACCTTAAGGCTACAGATATTACTCCCCATCCACTGAGCCACCTGACACCCTGTGTAGCATAGCTGACAAATGTAGTGTGTGTGCTCTATTTTTCTTCAAGAAAAGGGAGCCAATTCAAAAGTAGAAACACAGACTAGAGTTACAGCATGCACACAGTGGTACACTGGCTAAACCAGTAGTTGTGCTTTAATTTACCAGAGCAGAGCGTGGTATATTTATTTCCTCCGGCTCCAAACCACTGATATTTAATATTTACATTGTTTTGTTTACATGCTTGCTGGATTTACATTGTTGTTCATATGCTTGCTGGACTTAGCTTGGGTTTACACTTAAACTGCTAGTAAAAACATCAGATTACTACATTACAATCAGATTCAAGTCAGCCAGTGTCAAATTAATCCTCACACACAGCTGCTTTGTTTCATTACCATGGTAACCACATGCTCTTAAAGTGACTGAATTGGCATAAAATGTTGTTCTATATCTGTGGTTTGGGCTTAGTTGAGCAAAATACTACAGTACTTGTCAAAAGGAATACTGGTATTGTTGAAACATTAGAATGTATCCTCATTTCTATTTCATGTTGTATTTGGGGGAGCAATATTTTGGCTGGTAAAAGAATATGTGGCTGATAAATTAAACATTGCCTTGAGGCTCTACCTTGATGTTAGGGGCAAGGTAAGAACCCTTATCTACTGTAGCTAAAGAAACAGTTGATTACCTTAAATACAATGACATGACCCCCCCCAAAAAAAACTCACTGTAGCAAGAAGTACAATGGTAAGGATGTAACGTTGTGACCATATTGCGTCTACTTGGGTCATTGTTGTAGCTGATCTTTGTCATAGGCTTTTGGAAGTGGTTGCATTATTGATTAAAGCTGAACCCCGTAACTTCCAAGATCTGTAAATACTTCTGCCTCACTTTCACTGTCACTTGTGTGCTGTCAGTTCACTGTCAATGCCCCACACGTTTCATGTTTACATTTATTTTCTTCTCACTGTTTTTGCTCACATAATGTATTTCAAGCACACACAATATGTTACCATACTTTTTCCAGACTGTCTTAGATTTCGTTTTGATACATCAAAGGCATGTAGGATAATAAAGTAACCATTTATTAATACAAAGATCCTACCTAGACCTCCAGTCGAGCAAGTCTATAGACTACTTGACAGCTTCTGTGGCAACAAGCCAGTAACATTAGAGCTTTATTATGCACCCTGATTAGGTACCATTTCCTTTAGAGAGTGATGTGTGCATTTTCTTTGTCAAATATATACAATTATTTTAAAGACCGAGCATGTAAACCATGTCTGTTCCACAGGGCTCGTTCCCAGGAAACCTACAGCTGGTTCTGGTGTTGCGGCCCTCCACGTTATTACAGCGAACGCTGTCCGACATCTTCTTCAAGTTCAACAAGGATGAGTTTAAGATGAAGGTTCCGGTATGTTGTTGAAATGCACGAGGATTTGCACGTCTTGCTATGAGGTTGTAGGTTGGTTGTACAGTACGTTTTTAGGCTTGTGTATTTTTAAGAGAATGTTTAATGCCGAGTCTTCCGCCTTTGTCCCAGGTGGTGATGCTGAGTTCTGTTACGGAGCTCCACGCCTACATCGACCGGACTCAGCTGCCCCAGGAGCTTGGTGGAACTCAGGAGTACTGCCACGACACTTGGATCTCACACCGCACCGTGAGTTCCACACCTCTACATGGTTCCGTCCATCCCCGTAGCTGATCCAAACTTAATATCTCCCCTCCTTACTGAATGGTCTTTAAATGTTTAGTCCGCTGCATCTTACCCAATAGGAATGCTCCTAACCATTTCTTCCTGGTTGGCAGGCTATTGAAGCTTTCGCTCTGATGGTAAAGACCACAGCTCAGACACTGCAGGCGTTTGGGACAGAGCTGGCCGATACTGAGCTCCCCAATGATGCCCAGGCCACGTCCAACCTGCTGGCCACACACACAGAGAAAAAGAACCAGATGAAGGTATGGGTACAGAGACCAGGCCATATAGATACAGAGATTAGGAACACTTTCTTCATTTGAAATGTAGGGCATAATTGAACATGCAATTCCTATTTTCTATTGCTGAGAATAAGGGCATGTTGAAGAACAGTCTCCAGTCTGTGTGGTCAGTCTGTGTGGTCAGTCTGTGTGGTCAGTCTGTGTGGTCAGTCTGTGTGGTCAGTCTGTGTGGTCAGTCTGTGTGGTCAGTCTGTGTGGTCAGTCTGTGTGGTCAGTCTGTGTGGTCAGTCTGTGTGGTCAGTCTGTGGTGTAGTCTATCCTGGTGATTGGTGACTCTGTGTTGGCTGTCCCAGGAGGATCTGTGTGTGGCACTGGGCCAGGGAGGACGTCTCCTGGAGAGCATCAACGAGCCCCTGCAGAGAGACCCTGATTACACCATGAACCAGGATGAACTGGAAAACCTAGCCACTGTGCAGAGGTCAGAGGGGACAGGGGTCGAGGGGCAGGCTCAGAGGCAGTCATAAATGGGTTGGTAAATTATACTAAAATATTAAAAAAAGGAAAGAGGACATGGATACATGAAACCTACAATTTGTCCTGTGGTTATATTTTAGAATCCAGATTCATATTCGTGTGTGTGTGTGTGTGTGTGTGTGTGTGTATGCGCACGTGTGTGCGTGCACACGTCAGTTACCCAAGGCTACTGTCTCTATGAGCCTAACTGCTTTAGACGGTGCTTCGCTGCAATGAAATCTGCCCCAGTGCCTTTGTGGTGTATTTTGGGAGTCCAGCTCACAGGGGAACAATGCATTGTGGCAGCACTAGAGCTGCAGAAAAGAGTTAGAACAAACCCAAAGGACAGGAAACTGCACAATATGTCATAGTCCAAAACATTGTCAGTTTTGAAGTGCTATAATCTTGTAGGAATTAGATGTGATTTAAAGACCAGGATTGGGGTAACGTGATGTTTATAGTTACTTTTTCTCCAATGTTTTCACTCCAGTGTTATTTAGATTGTTGGCTTTTTTATTCAACGGATATTCTGTTTTGCTATACTTTATTCCATTTCCATTAATTTCATCCATCAATCTCTCCTTTTTCTTATCAACTGTTTCTGTTTTCATGTGTAGACTACTAGGCCAGCTCGATGAGACAGAGACAGCATTCGATGACTTCTGGGACAGGCACCAGTCCAAGCTGGAACAGTGTCTGCAGCTTCGCCATTTTGAACACTACTTCCGTGAGGTGAGGGGAATGGGGAGAGAGCTGCATCGTGGGAGATGTAGTCCAATTCCCATTTGTCAGTTTTTATGTCCATCTGTGTAGTACGTGTTTATTTTCTAATGCTGCCCCTCCTGAACGGCCATGTCTCAGGTACGCGCCCAGCTGGACGGGGTGACAGAGCGGATAGCGACATTCTCCGAGGTTGGCATCAATCCATCCCACGCGGAACACATCCTACGAGATTTCAACATTCTGGAGGAGAAAGCTTGTGTAAGAGAAACACACTTCATCCTACACATCCTCTTCCCCTTACCTCATCCATTTGTCTGACATTAAAAATGCTATGTGTGAAACACTCAAAGTTGAATTAGCGGTTAGACCAGCAGTATTGGCATGGGTCATATTGTGTTTGCTATTGTTTGTTATCCCCGACTACACCGTATCCCTCTGGGGAAGGCTGCAGCACTCATTCATCTTAATGGCAGTATTGACTCTGCAGCTAAAGCTCACTGCTACCACAGAGGACGATAGGGCTGCTGGTTGGTTCACACATACACAAGTGTGCTAGGCCTTCGGGGAGTAGAAAACATGGCCCGCTGCCTGGGATGCGCACCACGTATTGGAATGTACACAACACCTGCTTGTATGCCATATTCCTGGAAAAACTTCATTATATTGCCAGTGCCAGAAATCCACGTGAGGTCCTGCTTTTGCTTTGCTTCACACAAGAACACTTATGTAACGTTGGAGAAGGAGAGCCCCTGTGTCGAGGACAGGAGAGCAGCGCGTGTTTTTGAGTGCACGTGCGCGAGGATGGGATGAGAGCCGGTGATGCTCGACAGCACAGAGTGCTGTAGGGTAGAGGTGGGGGAGGGGACTCGGTGCTCCTGGCTGTAGTGGTGGTTGGGCTCTGTTACGGATGGTTCTGCAGCTACTCTGAAATTTCCCTGGATATGAGCTCAGCTGTCTCCATTATACCACCGGTAAGGCTCCAATATACCACCAGTAAGGCTCCAATATAGGGGAGAAAGGCGTAATGTGAGACATTGAGTAATGTGACACACCCCCTATATCTAGGCAACAGAACACTTGCTGTGTTAACTTCACAAAAATAATTTTTTGCATGTAAAAGTAAATTTTCTTGCTGTAAACTTAATCAACTTTTGTGCCAAAGCAAATTGATTTAGGTAGAAAAACTTATTTCATACATGTTTTTGAACTACCAACATATAAAACCATGTGATGATGCTAGCTGAAGATTAGCCTGAATTGGTTAGAGAGATAGTTTTTTCTATGTGTAGGGTGGGGTAATGTGAGACAAATGCTGTAGGGTAATGTGAGACATGAGACATTTAGTCTTAAACATATTTTAATGTATTAATAAATTACATATATTTTATTTTTAATGTCATAAACATTGTAGAAAAGCCATCATGCCAAGACAATACACCAGGAAGACAACCTGGACAAAACACCCCTCGAGGAGATGGAGAGTGCAGCTGCTGATGTCCAGGAAGGAAAGAATTCTTTAAGAGCAGCTGCAAGGGATAGAAATATCAAGTCTCATAACATTCATAAAGAAAAAAGACAAAGGGAAAGTAAAATCAGTAACGTGGGGTAGAGTAGCTGAGGCAAAGTGAATATTTAGAGATGAGATGGAGGAGAAGCTTGCCAAACACTTCAAACAACTAACTGAACAGTTCCATGGCCTTCCTCCAGTTAAGTGCCATCAACTGGCATTTGAATATGCAGAGAAAAACAACATCTGTGTCCCTGTCAATTGGACAAGGACACAATGTGCAGGTAGGCTAGTGTGTGCAAGAGATCACATGATTCTGTAGGTTAACTAAGGCCAACTGATCTTAACACAAAGCTAAATATTCTAGTTAATAATGAATTGTAGGTTAACTAAGGCCAACTGATCTTACCACAAAGCTAAATATTCTAGCTAATAATGAATTGTAGGTTAACTAAGGCCAACTGATCTTACCACAACGTTAAATATTCTAGCTAATAGTGAATTGTCTACTCTAGGTGAAGGTTGGTTTGGCAACTTCCTAGCACATCGCCATCTCTCTGTCCGAACTCCAGAGGCAACATCCCCAGCTGGTTCACTTTACCCCCTTGATTTCTCTGGTCTGTCTCAATTTACCCCTAAACTGGGGTAAAGTGAGACAAGACCCCTGTTTTAAAAACAACCATATTTTCATTGCCCTTCTTTCTGAATACATTCTGATAATTGCCATTTCTAGGAAACATCCTAAATTAAAGGGAAATGTGTACATTTCACTAATATATCATTTTAGCTCGCTTGGAGAGGAGCAAATGTAAAAAATGTCTCACTTTACCCCACTCTCCCCTACCACCAGTAAGGCTCCATTATACCATACCACCAGTAAGGCTCCATTATACCATACCACCAGTAAGGCTCCATTATACCATACCACCAGTAAGGCTCCATTATACCATACCACCAGTAAGGCTCCATTATACCATACCACCAGTAAGGCTCCATTATACCATACCACCAGTAAGGCTCCATTATACCATACCACCAGTAAGGCTCCATTATACCACCAGTAAGGCTCCATTATACCAACAGCTGTATTCTGTGTTTTTCAGGCAGTACACATGTTTTGGCCAGAGGCTGCTAGGAGGGTTGCATTTATCTAATAGCTGTACATTGACTGCTTTTTTCCCCAATTAAGAAATGCACAAAAGCAGGTATATGAATGATAATTTTGTTTGATCCTTTCCTTTTAACAACATCTAAACTCCACCCCACCTAAAACCTTCAATACTCCCAGAGTTTTAGTAACCATCTCTGGTACTGCTCCTCAAGCATACAAGGAAACCATACATACCAGTGTAGCCGTTGGCGTTACATTTGAGAGCCCCCCCCAGCCTATGTTATGTTTACATAGGAGTAACACACACCCAGGTTAAGAAACACAACACACTGGAGTAGCCTTTAAACGTTTGTCTTCCTGTGTGTGCATTCTTATGAATACACCTGCCTGTGTTCTGTTCACTCTGTAGGATGTGTTGGACCGGGCACGGTCCCTGGTTGCTGAGGGCGATGGGCTGATAGACAGTGACCACTATGCAGAGGACTCCATTCAGCCCAAGTGCAGCGAGCTGAGGGCCGCGTATGAGGAGATAACGTCTGTCCTGAGGACTAAGAAGGCCCACCTGTTCAAGGCCATAGAGCTGCATCACAGCCTGGATAAGGTGAGGGCTGGAGGGGGAAGGGGACATCATAGTAACCCCGGCTAACCATCCTGGGCGATTAGAAAAGCGACGCTGTATTTGAGTCATGGTGGCACCAAAGTATACTGTGACAGGAGAGTTGAAGATGACTAACATCCTAAGAATTTCGCTACATCCATCGAAGGCAAACAATCAAGCTTTTCCTCCATCACCTCCCTCCTCCAGGCATACAGGTGGTGTGATGAGGGCATCTACCTTCTTGCCTCCCAGCCAGTGGACAGGTATCAGTCTCAGGATGGGGCGGAGGCAGCGCTGCAGGAGTTAGAGAAGTACCTAGACTCCGCCCCCCAGCACCAGATCACTGATTGCAGCGCCATCTGGAGGGACTATGACTCCATCCTCAACCCAGAGCTCAAGGTTGGTAGCAGGTTTGACATTGTGGTCAGGATCATAGACCCATGACATACACAGCCAAACAGTTCAGTAGTCAAGGACTTTATAGATATGCCCTGACCCACCCCCCACCCCGGGTGTGTCATAACAGGAACAAGTAGAGAAGGTGTTTCAGAAGCAGGCGTCCATGTTGGAGATGTTTGAGAAAAGGAGAGTTAGTTTGAAGAAGCTGGCAGCCAAACAGACTCGGCCCGTCCAACCAGTAGCGCCCAGGCCTGAAGCCAGCCTCAAGTCACCCGTATCCTCTGGTGAGTACACTGGCCCTTGCGTCCCTCTGGTCAACACCCTCTAGCACTGCCTTTTCCTCCTACAACTGTTTCTGTAGGCTTTATCACCACCTAATGGCTAAGAATTTAACAACTGCAATTTAGCACTTTGAATACTGTAAGCACACACGTCCACAAAATACATGCTTGAGTAAAGGGAATCATTTGTGTTTGTTGTTAAAATAATATTTGCATTTTATACTTCCTGTTTGTATCAGCTCTCAGAGGTCAAGAGAGAACCAATGTTGATGAGAACATTTTAAACAGAGGAATCTGCAGGAAAGTAGAGATCCAGGTGCAGAACGCCAGCACCAGGCAAGGCTCACTGTCCGAGGAAGAGGAGAATCTGGCTGTTCTCCGACGGTAAGACTTGGGGTCAGGGGTCAAAAGTTATTGCATTAAATCTGTTGATGTCAAAAACATCAAGAAACATTAGCAAATTACATTTTAGTCATTTATTACACACTCATATCCAAAGAGAGAACTTAAAAGGTAAATTTCCTTGCTCAAGGACACAATGACATTTGTCACAGTGGGGAATCGAACCGGCAACCTTCGACTTCAAGTCTGACTAACCACAGAGCCACCTGTCACCAGTGATGGGAATAACGGCGTTATAAATAAACGGCCAACCAACCAGAGGCAGAGTAGGGCGGGTGTTCTCTGTTCAGTTCACACACACGCACAGACAGTCGCACACCAACGGCCAGGAGTCAGAGAGATGTCAAGTCAAACGAGTTCAAAGGTAGCTTTCGCGAACTGTAAGTATAATAAGCACTACTTTTCCCTCGTTGAGGTAAAAGGCAAGAATGTTTATGTAAAGTGCAACTTATGTACAGGAAGAAAGACACTCCACGTCGGTGGCAAGTAATTTGAATCTAAAGAAGCTCCTCATCGTCACATGCCGCCACAAACTAGTGGCCAAGAATGCAGCTGATAACGTGAGCTCCGCTACAAAAGGAGATTGAGCTACGACATCAAAGCAACTTAAACTAGATTTTTATCCACCACCGCGAACTCTTATAGCTCAGACTTATATTTGATTCTATTTAGTGTCCATTTCAGTCATTTAACATATTGGGGGCTTCCAAGTTATTTGACATACTTGATTTTTTAAAGTAACGCAATACTTTCCCTGGTAATTAGTTACTTTTATAATGATGTAACTCAGTTACTAACTCAGTTACTCTTCGTGAGAAGTAACTAGTAACTATAACTAATTACTTTTTTTAAGTAACTTGACCAACACGGCCTGTCACAATTATTGTGTAGAAAATAACAGATTAATGGGTCTGTCACTGTTTGGTTTGTTCCAAGGGGTTCTAAAGAAACAAATAATTTGTTCCTGGGAGTCACAATGTTATGGAGTTTCAACCATTAAGAAGCTAAAGACAAAACACCTATTTTGGGAAGCACTGCTGTAAATGGACTGGGGGAAGAAACATGGAATGTGCTGTAAAAGGGAATCTGCTGTTTTTGTACCCACAGCCATGTAATGAATGAGCTGCTGGAGACTGAGCGGGCGTATGTAGAGGAGCTTCTATGTGTACTGCAGGTGAGTGTTACTTCCCTTCATGATCACTAGAGGTCGATGCTACCTCACTAAAATGTGATCATTGCAACAAGAAATACAGTTCCTGTCAGTGGCAAGAAACTCTCCCCTGAGAGTTTGAAGATCGCCTCTATATGTATTGGAACCAGGGATAGTGTTCACTATCATTTAATTTACATACAATTAATGGTTTTCTCCACACAAAATAGATTTGAGCATTATAGTTTTTCTGTGGAAACTACAGTGATGAAAAATGCTTTCGCAGTAACTTGACAGTTGTCCTGGCTACAGTACAGTAACCTACAACTTGGTGTTCTAGATGTCTATGCATCCAGTACCAGAGGGTATAAACGTTTGCAAGTCACCATTTACACCGCTCACACATCGCAATAAACACAACATTCTTTGACACACTTTTTATATAACTTGCTCCTTTCAGGTGTTTCCATTCAGAGTATTATACAGGGCTAAATATATAAATATATACAAAAGAAGTTTTCTAGCTTACTGAAAATAGAATTAACATAATTAAAAATGTATTTTAAAATTTTGATTTTTTTGTGTGTCAAACAGGCACATCATATCATTATTTACTCCTATATATTCTTGTGAGCGAAATTAGCAGGTGCCCAACGGAAATGTACTTCCTTAGCCACTTGTTAGTGGAGGCTGCATCATTGCACACTCACTTGAAGTGGGTATTGGAGGGTGTAATTAGTCACTACACCCTTGGTCATTTTTACTACCTCAGCTTTGGGATACTTGTGCAAATAACGGAGGAGCCTGTGAACGTGCATTTCAAGGACGAGGGTGGAGTAGAGGGGTCTGTTTGGGATTTAGCATAACTAGCTAGCTACCATTTTTGGGGACCAACCCATACAGAAATCTAATATATGACCATACATATGAAAGATCTTAACATACATTTGAAAATATATTACCATAGATGCATTGTTGCGTGAATTAGCTTGTACAGCTACATTCCAGTTTCTTGTTAAGTTCACAAGTTTTGGGAAGTCCCTAATTAAGACAATGATCAGGTAAATGGAGTTCATATCTTACTGGTGACCATGGTTGATATTTTCTTTATTCTTTCTATTTGTTTTATAGATTACTTTTAAGATATAATCTCCATTTACCTGGGCCCGTATTTATCAAGCTTCTCAAAGTGCCATTTTAGTCTTAAGTGCTGAGAATTGACCGAATTTACTCATACTCTCAAACTTAAGTGTAAAAGCAAGTTATCAAATTTCTCAAAGCTAAGAATCACTCTTACTCTCCCAGTTATTTAAGACAGATCGAGAGGTCTCTTAAGTGGTTAAGAGTTGCCAGTAGG
>JACXGM010035545.1:0-11572 GCA_016801145.1 Umbra pygmaea | reverse complement strand
TCTGGTGTTGTCAAGGTAAAGAAGTCTGGTGTTGTCAAGGTTAACTGTGGTTTAAGGTTTGAGCTTATAACAGTAGAGAATGTGTTGGTTAATAAATTCTTACATAATTGACATTTAGAAAGACTTTAACAGCTTTAGCTAAGTCGAAACACAGCAAAAGTAAAGCACTTTTAATATAGTGAAAGCATAAATGGAAGCACTGATTGGAGTAGGAGCATATTGCTTTTTTAAGAAGTGGCTCTGAACAGAGATTAGCTTTGCTTTCAACTAAGTAGTCTTGTAGTGTAAAAAATATACAAAGCATATCTAATTTGATCACACCTATTTTTTTAATTGCTGTAATGTATTTGTACACTGGAACACTTTACTCTTAACATTGGCCTTGAGGCAGGGACTTAATTTAGCATACATTTTTGTTTAAATTTACAGAATAATTTCACTGCAATGGGCATGTCTATATCCAACAGTGAAACACAGATTGGTGCTTCTATACTAGGTTGTTCATGTATAACATTACTGTTGTTCATGTATAACATTACTGTTGTTCATGTATAACATTACTGTTGCTTACGTTTATTGGCTGTGTCTGTGGTGAAGGGGAGAGGGTGTGGCGAGAGGACCAAACCAAACAGTTTGCAGAACAGCACTCCAAACACTGCCACAGCCAGGCCCTTGTGCTGGGTATGGTCCAGGAAGTTTACGGGGCTAGGGTCAAAAAGACAATATTTAGAACTAGGATGTCAAAACCAAGATACTGCAAGATGGATATCTTAAAATATATGCCTAAAAGACAGGGTCCGCAACAATATACAGAAGAAGGAGATCTCACCTGAGTAATCAGAGGATATAAAATGAGATCTCACCTGAGTAATCAGAGGATATAAAATGAGATCTCACCTGAGTAATCAGAGGATATAAAATGAGATCTCACCTGAGTAATCAGAGGATATTAAATGAGATCTCACCTGAGTAATCAGAGGATATTAAATGAGATCTCACTTGAGTAATCAGAGGATATAAAATGAGATCTCACTTGAGTAATCAGACGATATAAAATGAGATCTCACCTGAGTAATCAGAGGATATAAATGAGATCTCACCTGAGTAATCAGAGGATATAAATGAGATCTCACCTGAGTAATCAGAGGATATTAAATGAGATCTCACCTGAGTAATCAGAGGATATAAATGAGATCTCACCTGAGTAATCCCGGTACTCCTTTCTGTCCATCTCCCAGTTTCATCCTCCTGGCTAGGACAGCTAGGATCAACATCACCACCAGCTGCAAAAGCCAGGGCAAAGAACGGTTATAACTGATCGCAAGTGCTGTTAGATCACCAGGTCTAACATGACCACAAGTTGCCGGATGGAACAGATGACAGTTAGCCCAGTTAGGGACATCTGTCTCATTCTTGATCACTGAAAGTGTGTACAGCTGCAAAGACCAGTGATGTAGTGACCAAGGAACTGAGCGTGATCTCCACTCTGGAACTCTTCACATAAAACTCTTTTTATCCGCTGTTCTCTTTCTGTGATATATCCACTGCCTCAGACACTGAACAACCACATCCTCTTTCACCCCTGCCAGATCTGGGTGTCTCTGGCTCTGCATACTCTTGGAATGCATCCTACCTGGCATGCTGCTCCAACCAGGTGACATAACTCCAAGGCTCGCCCGCCTAGTCTTCAACCTACCCAAGTTCTCCTACACACCACTTGGTTCTGTTGTAAGCTTATTTCCGCTACAATCTCTGCCTGCTGCTTCCTCCTGTCCAGTCAACAGAAAATTTTAAAAAATATGCCCAAAATCTCTTACAAAAGAAATATAACCCCAAAGTGATGTAAAATAAGTGAAAGAAAGAAATAAGGTCTAATTGTCATAATATGCACTATAACTGTAGTTGTAAGGCATAGTTCTGCTTTCTATGGTGCTGAACAGCTAAACGCGAGGAAAACTAGTGAAAATAAATGTTTTCTTTATGAAACACTCATGAGGCAAATGCAGTAATCTAACAAACCAACACACATGAACATGATAGGGACAAACCACAATCACCAACTGCAAACAAAAAAGTATTAACGTAAATACCCAATCAATTACTAAATGGTTGCAGCTGTACAAAACATCTACAACAGTGATAGGGTAACGAAAACGTGATCTGGTAAGGTGAACAGGGAAGTGGGAAAAAAATCTAAAGAGTTAACACTGATCAGAAACCAACAACAATACATGCAATGAACAACTTAATATAAATATGTCCAGTCCTTAAGAAAATCATGACATTATCCCCCCCCCCCAAGGCTCCAGATGGGCAGAGCCTCCCCCACAGTCCGGTGGGTGACCCCGGTGCCAGATGCAGACATCTGACGTAGAGGGCTCTACAGGCTCTGACGTAGAGGGCTCTACAGGCTCTGACGTAGAGGGCTCTACAGGCTCTGACGTAGAGGGCTCTACAGGCTCTGACGTAGAGGGCTCTACAGGCTTAGGCCTAGAGTCCTTCTTAGATGGCACATCTGGAGATCGTTGTTTCCCTCACCATAGAATCATTAAATGGATCTTATATCATTCCTCCATACAGAATCTCTACATGTATCTAAGACCATTTCTCCATACAGAATCTCTACATGTATCAGACCATTCCACCATACAGAATCTCTACAAGTATCTGAGACCATTCTTCTATACAGAATCTCTACATGTATCTAAGACCCTTCCTCCATACAGAATCTCTACATGTATCTAAGACCATTCCTCCATACAGAATCTCTAAATGTATCTGAGACCATTCCTCCATACAGAATCTCTACATGTATCTGAGACCATTCCTCCATACAGAATCTCTACATGTATCTGAGACCATTCCTCCATACAGAATCTCTACATGTATCTGAGACCATTCCACCATACAGAATCTCTACATGTATCTGAGACCATTCCTCCATACAGAATCTCTACATGTATCTGAGACCATTCCTCCATACAGAATCTCTACATGTATCTGAGACCATTCCTCCATACAGAATCTTTACATGTATCTGAGACCATTCCACCATACACAATCTCTACAAGTATCTAAGACCATTCTTCTATACAGAATCTCTAAATGTATCTGAGACCATTCTTCTATACAGAATCTCTACATGTATCTGAGACCATTCCACCATACACAATCTCTACAAGTATCTAAGACCATTCTTCTATACAGAATCTCTAAATGTATCTGAGACCATTCTTCTATACAGAATCTCTACATGTATCTGAGACCATTCCTCCATACAGAATCTCTACATGTATCTAAGACCATTCCTCCATACAGAATCTCTAAATGTATCTGAGACCATTCCTCCATACAGAATCTCTACATGTATCTGAGACCATTCCACCATACATAATCTCTACAAGTATCTGAGACCATTCTTCTATACATAATCTATACAAGCATCTGAGACCATTCTTCTATACAGAATCTCTACATGTATCTAAAACCATTCCACCATACACAATCTCTACATCATCTAAGACCATTTCTACATACAGAATCTCTACCATTCGTCCATGGCTGCAGGGTCCGGGTGGAATGAGAGTGCGCTCAACGATCACTTCCAGTGCAGCTTTTAGGAGGATGTCCAGTCGGAGCTTGCTTGTCGTGACACCATGCTGAGTTTTGACCATCTGAGTTTTGACCATCTGGTGGACATGGCAATCTGGCTGGACAGCCTCCTGCAGGCGAGAGGGTGCACCGGAGGGTCTCATGTAGTTCCATCTGGACCCACTGTTGGTCATGCGTTTTGAGTAGTTCCAATGGAATTGAGAGTACAGGGCTGAGGAACAGAGAGGGGGGCCTGGGAGGCAGCAAGAGCAGTGTTTATATTGTGGCAAAAGGGGGCACTTTGCAGCATCTTGCCACCTGTTTCCCTCATGTCCTGGAAGCAGCAGCACGAGCCATTGCGCACCACCCCAGGTACAGTGTTTAACCTTACCCTTTACCACACAGCTACACCTACCCATGGTTTTACCTAGACAATTGTGCCATTGATATCCTACTGGGTTCTGTACTGCCTAGGGGTCACATTTACCCCTTGTCGTATTCCGAGACCAAGGCAATCGAAACATATGTCTCGGAATTGCTACAACAGGGGTATATCTGTCCTTCCTCCTCAACTGCATCTTCAAGCTTCTTTGTAAAGAAGAAAGACCGAGGTCTGCGTCCATAAAGAACTACAAAGTGCTCAATCAAATAACGGTCTATTATACACATCCACTACCTCTGATCGCCTCTACTATAGAAACTATGCACATCATGCACTTCTTTAGAAAGTTGGATCTCCGAAGTGCGACAGGTCGTTATGAATATCTGGTAATGCCTTACGGTCTCATGATTGCTCTGGCTGTCTTTCAATAATTTGTGAACAAGGTCTTCAGGGACATGATTGGACATGGCATGGTGGTGTACATCGATGACATCTTGGTGTATACCACCACACAAAAGTAGCATGTCAATCTTGTTTGTCGAGTGCTTGGGAGATTGCTGGAATACAATCTATACGTCAAGACCGTTTTTCATAAACGCTGTCTCCTTCCTGGGGTGGATTTGGAAGTGGATCGCTTATGCGCTGTGTGTAATTGGCTAACCCCGACCGTGATGAAAGCAGTACAGCGTTTCCTTGGTCTCGCCAATTATTACCGGAGGTTCATTCGTGGTTTTGGTCAGGTCATGGCTCCGACCACATCCCTACTAAAGGGTGGGCCAACCAGATTGTGATGGATGCCTGAGGCGTACAGGGCCTTCATCTCCCTGAAGGCTCTGTTCACATCTGCGCCTGTGTTGGCACACCCTGACCCGACATTGCATTTTGGAGAACAGCGATTCTACTAAGCGCTGTTCCTGTGCGTTTTACTCTAAGAAGTTGACGCCCGCTGATCGCAACTACGATGTTGGCGATCGTAAGGTGTTGGTTGTCATCAAAGCACTTCTGGCATGGAGGCACTGGTTAGAGGGGGGCTAAACACCCTTTCCTCATTTGGACTGACCATTCCAACCTGGCGTACATCTAAGCAGCAAAGAGACTCAACCCCCGCCAGGCTCGCTGGGCCCAATACCTCACCCGATTTACATATACGTTCCTGGCAGTAAAAACACCAAAGCCGACGCACTCTCTTGCCTCTTTGACACTGATGAGCAACCTGTGGTCCCTAGCCCCATTGTTCCATAGGCTTGCATCTTAGCTCCCATCAAGTGGGCTTTAGATGCAGAGATCTGACTGGCATTATACGATGATCCTCAGCATTATGCGATGCCCTCAGGATCGTCAATATGTACAGCTCATAAAGTGGGCACATACCTCGCTCGCCTCAGGCCATCCTGGCATCGGTCCTACAATAAGCTATCTATTGGGGACGTATTGTTGGCCTACCCTAGCCAAGGATGTGAAAAGGTACATCTCTTTCTGCTCTGTGTACGCTAAGAGTAAGGGGCTGAGGCACCTTCCTACAGGGAAATGGTTGCCTCTGCCTGTTTGCAACAACTTTGGTCGCACCTGTCCATTGACTTTCTCACCGACCTCCTGCCTTCAGAGGGGTATACTGCGTTCCTGGTTGTCTTATCCCTCTGCAAAGCGTGCCCACAGCCTTGCAGACCATGGATGCATTAATCCCTCACATCTTCCGGCGTTATGGCATTCTGGAGGATATTGTGTCTTACTGTGGTCCTCAGTTTACCGTGTGTGAAAAGCGCTCATGGAGAGGCTGGGGGCCACGGTGAGTCTCACCTATGGGTGTCACCCAGAATCTAATGGGCAAGTGGAGCGTGTCGACCAGGAGGTGGGTAGGTACCTGCACTCTTATTGCCAGGATTGGCCGGGGGACTGTAAGGAGCAGTGCTGGGTCTGGGCCAGGGATGTGTTACACCCCTACCTCCTGCATGATTTCTACTTGCATTCCTTAACTGTGTAAACTGAAGCCTGTATATGTTTTTTGCTAGCGTTTTGACACTGAGAAAGAATAAAGAGGCTAGACGCCTATCTGCCTACAATTCACTCCTTCTCACCACACGCCTGATAATTTATCTTCTGAGTTCTTACTGTTAGGCAACTGAAACTGGGACATGCTTAATGCCTCAATCAATTTAGTATCCAAACTTGGTGCCCTCAAGCTCACACAAATCATCAATTATCCTACCAGATACAACCTAAAATCTGCCAAATAAGAGCACCCTTATAGATATTGCCCTAACTAACATGCCCTCTAAATACACCTCCACTGTCTTCAGCCATGACATCAACTGTTCAGCATTTGTGAACAGGCCTCTCTATTTGATCTGGCCCAGGTACCCTGGAAGGATATCAAACCTTATCCCATCAGTAGAGGATGACTGGTCATTCTAAATAAGCATGCACCTTTCCAAAAGTTTAGATCTAAGAGTAGATATAGCCCATGGTTCACTCTTGAACTCACCACCCTTAACCAGCATAAAAACATTGTGGCTTACCGTTTTAGCCTTGAATAATCCCTGCAACCTGCAACTCTTCAAGGAAACCAGGAACAGGAACACACAGTCAGTTAAAAATGATAAGGCTAGCTCTTTCAAACAGAAACTTGCTTCCTGCAGCACTAATTCTAAGAGGTTCTGGGATAGAGTAAAGTCCATGGAGAATAAGGACACCTCCACCCAGCTGCCCACAGCTCTAAGGCTAGATAATACTTTTACACGTTTCCCCTTTGCCCATATCCAGTCAGCCGATGTTCTGAGGGAGCTACAAATCTCAACCCCTTCATATCTGATAGACTAGATAATCTGGACCCTTCCATTCTAAAACTGTATGTGGCAATTATCTCTACTCTCATCACCAGCCTTTTCAACCTCTCTTTTGATTCATCCGAGATGAAAAGCTGGAAAACTGCTACAGATTGGAAAGCTTCTGCAGTGATCACAGGGGGGGACACTATAAACCCAAACTGCTACTGAACGATCTCCGTCCTGCCCTGCCTGTCAAAGTTCTTTGAAAGTCTTATTAATAAACAAATTATCAACCATTTTGAATCTGTATTTGAAACTACAGCCTCTCTAACATGCAATCTGGTTTCCGGCCCGTATGGTTGCCCTTCAGCTACACTCAAGGTCCTAAACAACATTATAATTGCCAATGACCAAAGATACTACTGTGCAGCAGGCTTCATTGACCTAGACAAGGTCTTCAACTCTGTCAATCACATCATCCTCATTGGCAGATTAAAGAGCCTTGGTTTTTTAAAGGACTGCCTTGCCAGGATCACAAATTATTTCTGTCCAGAACTCTGATTGTCTCTATGGGATGCCTCAGGGTTAAAATATCAGGCCGACTCTCTTTTCTGTATATATCAATGATGCTACAGGTGACTCTCTGATCCACCTGTATGCAGACGACACCATTCTTTATACGTCTGGCCCGACGTTGGACACAGTGTTAAAAAATCTCCAATAAAGCCTTGATAACATACAACATTCCTTCCAAATTCGGCTTCCAATTACTTTAAATTCTAGTAAAACTAAATGTATGCTCTTCAACCGATCACACTCTGCACCTGTCTGCCCAACAAGCATCACCACACTGGGTCTGTATTGGAATAAGTAGACAACTACAAATACCTAGGGGTCTGGTTAGACTCTTCACTCTCCTTCCAGACCCACATAAACCAGCTTCTCTCCAAAATTAAATCCAGGATTTGCTTCCTATTCCGTAAAAGACCTCCTTCATTCTTTGTGACAAACTTGCACTTGTGACAATGACCATCCTTCCAATACTAGACTTCGGTGATGTAATTTACAGATCCGCATTAAACTCTCTCCTTACAAAATTACCATGTATACTCATGTATAAATCGATCTCATGTATAAGTTGAGGGGAATTTTTTGACCAACAATGATGAAATATGCTATGACTCGTGGATGAATTGAGGGTAAAACTTGGGGCTATGAAAATATGTGATTTTTATAATATTGTCAGATTTTACCTAGCAGCAATCGCTGCAATGTATACTAAACTATGGCTCGTTATACACAAGTATATACGGTAGTCTTAATAGTCACTTGACAACAAACAAGAGTGAACAGTCCACTTATCTGGTGTATTCAGATGAGAGTCATTAGGCCTACAATCTTTTGCAGGTTGTATCAAGTGACATGCCCGCGATTTATATCAGTATGAGTTTTATTATATGCTGATGGACTCAGCAGCGATGCATGTGACTTGGTATCAGATTTCTGTCAGGCATAAACTTTCAGCTAATGGTAGGCTACACTAGCACAACTGGTAACTCGGCATTGCCCCGCATTCAATGTACAAAATTCTATCGAAACTAGCACTGACCCGTGGATAAGTCGACTGTACATTTAAAATAAATTTAAAATAATAAAAAATGAAGTTTACGACAAAAAGTTCTCAACTTATACACGAGTATATATGGTAAAAAACCTGCAACCTCCTTCGCCCGCCTCTCCTTCCAGTTCTCCGCTCCTAATGTTTGGACTATACTGTAAAAATTATTGAAGCTTGAATCACACGTCCCTATAACTACCTTCAAAGAACTACTATTAAATCTACTGTCAAACCAATGTACATGTTGACTCAACCCACTCGTTTTAGCCGTTAATGCATTTTGCAATCTCACCAGCACAGCTGTCTTTCTATGTTTTCAGAGATGGACTGGCCATCGGGAGGGTCGGGATTTTTCCCGAAAGGTCGGTCCATTCCAGGCTGAACGGGCTGTCCTATTTTACTTTGATGGCCGGTCGGCCAGTTACAGTCCTGGAGGGATTAAACCAGGTGAAAGTAGACTGAAATGGACTTGCTGTTGCATCCACAGGAGTGCAAAACTGCGCTCTGGCCCGGCCATCAAATCGAGAGAGTTCCTCTATATTTAGATGAGGAGAAACCCAGAGTGAATGACGGACGTGGGGAGCGACACATACAGCATGCGCGCGTGAGCGCACCACCCCTCCGCCGGCCGCTTTATCCAAAGTCCCAGGCCGAGGATTTGCCCCAGTCCATCCCTGTTTTTTTTGCACACTGCCTTTCCCACAGCCTTTGTCATTATGCCACCTACTCTGATGTTATTTCTGCACTTTCTATTCTGATTAATCTACCTCTCTATGTCAGACCCTATTTTTCCACTGACTGTATAGTACACTGCCACACCCCTTTAGTTAACAATTATCTGCCTTTATATGCAGACATTTTTTGCACTACCTGTACAAATTCCTCATAGTTTATTCTTACAATCTGCATACTGTATTCCTGTTTTTATTATTTTTATTCTGTAATTCAATGTTGTGTAAATCATGTGTAACTATATGTATTCTGCACCTCGATACTTTGATCTTGGCCAGGTTATCATTTAAAATGAGAAACTGTTCTCAACATGCTTACCTGGTTAAATAAATAAATAAATAGATAGATTCCTCCATACAGAATCACTACAGGCATTTGAAACCATTCATATATAAAGAATCTCTATAGGCATCTGAGACTATTGCTCTTTACAGAATCTCTCAAGATCATTGTAGACACCTTGTCCTCAACAATTATTGGCACCCCTAGTTAAATTATCAAAAAAAAGTAAAAAATAAGGATGGTAATACCAAAAAGAACCTGATCATTATGGTCGATAATGTAGGCATGCTTCGTAAAATTTCACATGAACATTTAAAAATTAATGTGTGTTCATTTATTTGAGAATAAAAAATGTTTAAAAGTAATAATATAGAAGTAAAGTTGCAGAAAGTGCTGCCAGCCAATCAGAGGCAGGTAGTGCAGAAGGACAGAAAAAAGCACTGTAGCAGTCAACAAATAGCAGGAAAGACTAGTCAATACTTATCAAAGTATGAAACTACTCCTGTGGCTCATTACTACAAGTCAGTCCACGAGGAGGAAGAGGAATAAGCCCGTTTAAGACATATTTTGACTACCCTCAAACCACGGAGGGACTGCAGAGAAGAGACAGATCCCGTGGATTCCCAGAATATATTTTGGTGGGAGGCTATGAGGCACTTTGCTCTGCGAGGGCAGCGGTCAGCTCACCTTACAGGTCGATAAGGCATGCAGCCAATAGGGCGTCAACGCCTGTCTGGGAGGATGATGAGGACCTGGTGATGAGATATCCTCAGGAAGACCTGGAGCTCTACTCAGGGGCATCTAGTCTGGGGTGAATTAGGGAAGAGATATCCTCAGGAAGACCTGGAGCTTCTCGAAAGAAGACAGCAATGACTGTGAGGAGGCCTGTGAGCAGTACCAGCTTGTTGTGTGTGGCCTAGGAAGTCATGAAGGACTTTCCTTAAAGGAACCAAAGGCCTCAGCTCCCAGTCCCGCTAGCTAGGCAGCCTAGCCGGCTAGAGGACCCTATGCCACCAGTCCCGCTAGCTAGGCAGCCTAGCCGCTAGAGGATCCTATGCCACCAGTCCCACTAACTAGGCAGCCTAGCCGGCTAGAGGACCCTATGCCACCAGTCCCACTAGCTAAGCAGCCTAGCCGGCTTGCAGCTTCTTAACCACCAGTCCCACTAGCTAGGCAGCCTAGCCGGCTTGAGGACCCTATGCCATCAGTCCCACTAGCTAGGCAGCCTAGCCGGCTTGCAGCTTCTTAACCACCAGTCCTGCTAACTAGGCAGGTTAGCCGGCTAGAGGAGCCTATGCCACCAGTCCCACTAACTAGGCAGGTTACCCGGCTAGAGGACCCTATGCCACCATTCCCACTAGCTAGGCAGGCTAGCCGGCTAGAGGACCCTATGCCACCAGTCCCACTAGCTAGGCAGCCTAGCCGGCTTGCAGTTTCTTAACCACCAGTCCTGCTAACTAGGCAGGTTAGCCGGCTAGAGGACCCTATGCCACCAGTCCCACTAGCTAGGTAGCCTAGCCGGCTTGCAGTTTCTTAACCGCCAGTCCTGCTAACTAGGCAGGTTAGCCGGCCAGAGGACCCTATGCCACCAGTCCCACTAGCTAGGCAGCCTAGCCGGCTTGTAGCTTCTTAACCAACAGTTCTGCTAACTAGACAGGTTAGCCGGCTAGCAGTCACTACAAGAACAGTCCCGCTATCTAGACGGCCTAGCTGGCTAGCGGCTCCCCAGGTTTCAGTCCTGCTTGCAAGGGAGCTATCCCAGCTAGCAACACTCCTGGACCTGCTCTGGCAGACTGGCACTTCGCTGCCGTGGCCACCACAACCCCAGCCTTGGCTGCCCACTCTGCAGCTCCTTCAGCCAGTATCAGCCCCGTACTTCTCTGGCATTATCCCTGAACCTGCAGCCTCCGCCGAGTCACTCCCAGGCTTGAAAGTAAAGCCTAGATTGTTTCAGACACAGCCTCTCTGGCCTCACAGCAGCAGACCAAGACTCAGCGTTCCAGGAGTGCAGCCCCTCTCCTCAGTTCCTCCAGCGCCCACATTTATCTACAGTTTAGAGAGAGCACTGAGCTAGTCTGGTTACCAGGCTATTTATAGAAACAGTATTGGGTTAACCTGGTTACCAGGCTATTTACAGAAACAGTATTGGGTTAATTATAGTGAACTGGGGTGACTGTGTTGAATGTGTTATAGTGACCTGGA
>JACXGM010035544.1:0-11646 GCA_016801145.1 Umbra pygmaea | reverse complement strand
CACCTCAGAGTCTCCAGTCTACACTGTGGGTCCTCCAGTAAAGTAAATATATAACTCACCTCAGAGTCTCCAGTCTACACTCTGGGTCATCCAGTAAAGTAAATATATTACACAGCTCAGAGTCTCCAGTCTACACTGTGGGTTCTCCAGTAAATTAAATATATTACACACCTCAGAGTCTCCATTCTACACTGTGGGTCCTCCAGTAAAGTAAATATATTACACACCTCAGAGTCTCCAGTCTACACTGTGGGTCCTCCAGTAAAGCAAATATCTTCTTCACCCCTGCATCCTTCAGGTCATTGTAGCTCAGATCCAGCTCTTTCAGGTTTGAGGGGTTTGACTTCAGAGCTGAGACCAGAGCAGCACAGCCTTTCTCTGTGATTCCACAGCCTGACAGTCTGGAGAACAATAATCATGATTTTACAAACTGACAAAACAATTGTTTCCATAACTCTTGAATTGCTTCTATAGATTCCCTGTCATTTCAAAGCTACATTGGGGCATATTTTAAAAGTCAAATTGCAACAAATGACACTAATACACAATAAAATCAATATGTTAGACTTTTCTTACAAAGCAGCTCTACATTACAACAGTAACATCCACATGTTATGCTACGTTCAGACCCAACGCGAATTGAGCGTGAAATTTGCTTCTATCGCGGCTAGTTGGACATTTGGACAATTTGAATCCAGTCGCATGTCCAAAGCGAATCGGACGCGCGAATAAAGCGAGTGTTTGAAGCAGAATAGACGCTCGTTCGTTCGAGGTTGAATTGAGGTGTTGGGAGGGAAGAGTGCGCACCTGCTTAGTGCTCACCATACTCTTAAAACTATTAATAAGAGACAGCACAATTATTGTTTTAATATTGCTCTAACACATTTTGTGTCAAATGTTTAGCATTGTAAAAAGTCCAAAGTAAAAGTACAAGGCTGGGTTCATCTGTTTCGGGAAGTTTTTAATTTAAACCTGTAAAGGGCATAATAAATAACCATTGACCATAAGGAATACATTTTACTTGTTTTTAATTAATTCATGACTGTTTAGGTGTGAACTCCCTTTACCCGGTCATTTTGGTGTTAATTGTTAGTGCTGCGGACAGGGGAGGGCACATCCAGGTTGTCAATGCAGACTTTTGAATGTATAACAGCATGGCTCTATCAATTATATATTCTTAATCTGACAGCCTCCGCTAATTGAGAACGTATTCATAGAGCAACTTGTGAAGTTGGAAAAAGAAGTCGGCATTATTATTTCGACAAATTTTGACTTGTTGGCAGAGAAATGTTAGGAAACCATGGAGCTGGCTTTTGTTATACAAAATATTATGGACAAAAAGCAATTTAACTTCCCTATTTAAGAGTTTATAATCTGAAATACCATTTGTTGCCAAGCAAATACTCACTCTACAAACGTATCTCTCGCATAGCGGTACACTTCCATATACACGTGTGCTACCCCTACCCTGCTCTCCCGAGCGAGCTGCCTGATGAGCAAGATAGTAAAATATTTTGACATACTTCAAGCGATTTAGGTATAACATACACACATTATAGATAGATTTTAGATTTTTCCCCATTCGCCTGTGAAATTTGGAAAGCTCAGCATTCCTGTCTGATCTTTGACTGACTCCTACTTGCGATCATCCATTCCACAAAGACAAATGTGCCATTTCTTTGTTCAGGTTATTACTGTAAATTACTTATTTTTATTACTGCCAGCCTCCAAAAGTAATTAACCTGTTCTGTGATTTTTTTCTAACAACACAGAAACTATGTTCTTATACACTAAAGTTGGTTGTCTTTACATTAGAATAATAATGTTTCATATAATCTAGATTTAGATATGGATTGAATAGCATTCAATACAAAAGGAATATGTATCATATATTGAAATCAAGTTATGTCATAAAAGATTTGCTTTGTTGTGCATTACAACCACACCAGTCATATTAGTCATATTACAAAATAATTTATTGAGGCCAAACAATAAATGAAAAATGGGTCAGCAGCAAGCAACATCACTTAATCATGTGACAGCAGCAAGCAGGGTCCTGATTGGTTAATGCGGCGCGAACAGACACAAAAGTTTAGATTTTTCAACTCGGGCGTCAGACGCCAATCGGCTTCAAACGCGTGAATGCACAATGCGCACCAATTGAATTCACTTGCGTGTAACGCAAGTAAATTCAATGCGAGAACCTCAATTCGCCTCTTTTGCGCGAACTGGACGCGCGAACAAGGCGGAATCGAGTCCATCGCGCCGCGCTAAACGTGTCCATCGCCCCACAGGACCTCCAGATGGGCGTAAACGCCTATTTACTTGACTTAACATGGAAATCACTCGCTCCAGATGCTCCAGACGCATTCGGTCTGAACGTACCATTAGACTGTACTTACAGAGCAGCTCTGCAGGTTTTAACCACTGGCAGCATCCCCAGAAGACCTTCCTCTGATGTGGAGTATTTCTTCAGGTCAAAAACATCAATGTCTTCTTCTGAAGTCAGCAACACAAAGACCAGAGCTGACCACTGTGAAGGTGACAGTTGTTCTCTGGAGAGACTTCCTGATCTCAGGTATGTTTGGATCTCCTCCACTAGAGAACGGTCATTCAGTTCATTCAGACAGTGGAACAGATTGATGCACCTCTCTGGAGATGGATTTGCTCTAATCTTTTCCTTGATGTACTGGATTATTTCCTCATTGTTTTCTGACATTTGTTTCTTATTCAGTAGGCCTTGTAAGAGAATCTGATTGGACTCTAGTGAGATGCCTAGAAAGAAACGAAGAAACATATCTAGATGTCCATTTTCACTCTGTAAGGCTTTATCCACTGCACTTTTTTGGACTTCGATTGTAGGTATTTTCCTGAAGAGCTTGATTAGATTGATTAGAGATTGATTAGAGATGGCATGTGGTTTAGATAATTCATTTGTATTGTTGTTTTTGATTGAGAGAAAGACATATACTGCAGCCAAAAACTCCTGTATGCTGAGATGCACAAAGCAGTAAACTGTTTCCTTAAATATCCTAGCCTCCTGTCTGAAGATCTGTGTGCACACTCCTGAGTACACCAAGGCCTCAGTGACATTTATGCCACAGTCTTTCAGGTCTTCCTTGTAGAATATCAAGTTGCCTTGTTGTAGTTGCTTGAATGCTAGGTTTCCCAGTTTCATTATGTTGGTTGTATTCCAGTGTGAAGATGCATCAGCTTTTTGATGATACTTTCTGTTCTTCTGCTCAAACTGAAATATGAAGAATTGTGAATACATCTCAGTGAGGTTCTTAGGGATCTCTCTTGTGTTCTGTCCTGACAACAGGTCTTCCAGAACGATGGCACAAATCCAGCAAAAGACTGGTATATGACACATAATGTGCAAACTCCTTGATGTTTTTATGTGAGTTATTATTTTGTTGGCCAGGTCTTTATCATGACTGAACCTTTTTTTGAAGTACTCCTCCTTCTGAGGTTCACTGAACCCTCGTACCTCTGTCACCTGGTCAACACACTCAGGAGGAATCTGATTGGCTGCTGCAGGTCGTGAGGTTATCCAAAGGCGAGCAGAGGGAAGCAGATTCCTTTGGAGGAGGTTAGTCAGCAACACGTCCACTGAGGTAGATTTCATTACATCACGCCAAATCTCATTCTTTTCAAAGTCTAGGGGCAGCCGGCACTCATCCAGACCATCGAAGACAAACAACATCTGGTGTTTTTTGTTGTTGAAAATTCCAGATTCTTTTACTCCCAAATAAAAGTGATCTAGGAGGTCTACCAAACTATATTTTTGCTCCTTCATCAAATTCAGCTCTCGGAAGGGAAGTGGAAATATAAACTGGATGTCCTGATTTGCTTTCTCTTCAGCCCAGTCTAGTATGAACTTCTGCACAGAGACTGTTTTTCCAATGCCAGCAACTCCCTTTGTTAGCACTGTTTTGATACTTTTTTTTTGTCCAGGTAAAGGTTTGAATATGTCATTATATTTGATTGCTGTCTCTGGTCTAGGTCTTCTAGACATTATCTCAATCTGTCTCACTTCATGCTCATTGTTGACCTCTCCACTTCCCCCCTCAGTGATGTAGAGCTCTGTGTAGATCTCATTCAGGTGTATTGGTTTCCCTTCTTGTGGTATACCCTCAAATATGTTTGTGTATGTTTCTTTCAGGTAAGACTTGAGTTCCTGATGGTATGCCGGGGGGTACACAGAAGTAGATGTCTCCTCTGCAGCTTCTTCCTCAACGCAAACCTTTGCTGAATTAAATAGGAAGGGGTTATTTACTTAGACTATGATTAATACGTTTTTATTAAACTTTTTATCTTGAAGAGTTTCCATGTAGTAAACAAGTTATTAAGAAGTTCTAATATATAAAAGCATTGTAAAACCCATTTTATCGAGGACCAGTGTAGAAGAAATGAAATAAATACATATTTAATTAAACAAATAATGTCTTAAAACAATTTAGGAATACATTGCACTTAATATGTTAACCATTTCAAGATCATATTGCTAAAATCATTTTCATATAGGTGTGGTCATATGAAATGTACTCAATTAGACCCCAGTTATGTTTTTATGTGGCCACATTCGACAAAGGTTTCTATCTACAAATCCATTTGACATGTACATGGATACTGTGAAAAGCTTTTTATCACACAGTAAATTCTCCAGTAATATATGAATCCTCAGTGTTAAAATTGGATCCATATGTTCACCATAATGAACGTTAAAATTGTTTTGCTAGTTTGACTGCATATAAAAGGGCACATGCCCCGGGCGCATAGTCTAAAAGGGTTGTAATAAGTGTCTTCATTAATTCATGGGTGTGTTTTGGGCATAACATGCAATAAACCAATCAGAGATTCATCTCCCATTCCCTTAAAGAGCCAGGGACGTTTGTACCTTTCACGCATTGCTATTATGATGGCTGATTTACACTGTAATATTTTTATTTGTAATTTTTTCCATCTTCGTGTGTGACAGCAGTTCCATATGTGTGTGCAACAAGCACAGTGTACATGTGCTGTGCCTATGCCACGGTTTTGCTGTTACAATTTGCTGTTAAAATAACTATGACATGCTGCGCCATTGACTTTAGACCAGGTTGTCGTTGGTCAATGGCGCGATCACTTTCAAATGCCTCGTGATAGCAATACACCCAGAATTATCCTGAACACACCTCCCTGTTAGACCAGCACTCCCATGGGTGCAAATATGGGCGCATGTGCATTTGCTATTAAACAACGCTTGCGCCTGATGAGAGATTGACACCTGCGTCTGTCTTAAAATAGCAAAGACACCTGGGTTCAGACTTTTGCGCTGGGTTGCACCGGGTGCGAGATAGGGCCCAAGAAGTCGCTGGAAAGTGATGTGGCAAGTTAGATAATCTAATTTATCACAAATTAATGGAAGCGCTATGCCAATTTGCGCTGCCTTGTGCCCGGGGCAATGTTGAAGAAGCCATAGTCAGGCTTGAACCATTATCATGACAAATAAATGAAAATAATTCACTTAGCAATACTTTTTTGACACATTTTCATTATAGGAGTAATGTTATGCTGGGGGCTGTATCTGTATCTGTTATCTAGTAACTTCTGAAAATTAAGTGTCTCTAGACATTTATTTCCCTATAAGTGTCTCTAGACATTTATTTCCCTATAAGTGTCTCTAGACATTTATTTCCCTATAAGTGTCTCTAGACATTTATTTCCCTATAAGTGTCTCTAGACATTTATTTCCCTATAAGTGTCTCTAGACATTTATTTCCCTATAAGTGTCTCTAGACATTTATTTCCCTATAAGTGTCTCTAGACATTTATTTACCTATAAGTGTCTCCAAACATTTATTTACCTATAAGTGTCTCTAGACATTTATTTACCTATAAGTGTCTCCAAACATTTATTTACCTATAAGTGTCTCTAGACATTTGTTTATAATTAATTTACCTAAACATGGCTATGGTCCACATGAAAGAAAATTTAATTGTGTTTTAGTTAAATGATTTAGAAACGTCAAAACACTTTCAAATTGTTCACAAAGGACATCATGTGTTGCACAGCCTTCTCAATTTCCCCAAAAAGTTTAGATTTTTTTATAAACATTTTAAAATAAATATTCAATCGCTTTTTTAAAAAAATCACAAAAAATTCCAAAACATTCAGTCCAAACGGTGAACACCCCTATGAAATAATTAGATGCAATTATTTTTGCTAAAATGTTGTTTTCTTAAACATTAGAAACACAAGTACATATTGATATGTATTTACCTATAGCAAAGTCTCTCTCTAAATCTTCAGCTAGATTGTTTTGCTGTAACCTCCTTAGGATCTCCAGTGTGATCTTTACAGCACCACGTCCTCCATAAGCTTTCAACATCTCATCTAATGTGTGTGGTATGTTAGCATTGTCCAGGCGGCTAACTGGGACAGGAGTGAAGCCATCCAGAAATCGCTTCTTCAGGAAAAACTGGAAACTTTCAAAATCTTTCTTGTCTAGATTTTCTAAAGTTTTAAATAACAATGTTGGGACATCTGTAGGCAGAGCAGTTGTGGCCATAGTAGAACCCTAGATATTATCAAAAACAAAACAACAATATTAAATATTTAAACCAACACAATCCTAAATGCACATCCTAAGACATTCTGGTCATTTGCATGCTAATCAAAACTTTGACTGGTGTTTTATGTGCAGAAGGAACGCTTTCTCTGCTTCTACCTGGATTAAGCTCACAGGCGTCCAAGCCACCACAAGGAGTCAGTAGAGCACAACCCGTGTTTGTAAAAAAATGTGTACATGGCATATTAGCTGCCTATTTTAGGGTTATTGTTAAGGTTATGGTTCTATTTTTTCTGGAGTATACTTACAGGTTTGATATTTCAAGTGTAATTTGCCGATGCAAGACAATGGGCGGAGTTACTTAAAGCTGGATGGGCTTGCTCAGGAATGGCCCTGCCTTTTCCCAGATATTCTACAGATGTTTGAAAACCCCTGGAAAAAAATACGTTTTAATAAATACTTCAACGAATAACTTCAAAGTGAGACATGAAACCTTCACCACTAACATTTAAAACTAACTCTACAAATAGCACTTTTGGTAAGCCATCAAATGAGGGATGTGTTAAATTCAGAGAGTGACAAATAAAGTACCTTCATGTAATGTACCGGTATTTGTGACCAAACATATTTTATAATGCACATAGATAAATTTGGCTGCCAAAGTTTTGTCTGGGGTCAAGACTAGGGATCATATCACCCCTGTCTTGGAGTCTTTGCACTGGCTTCCTGTCAGGTAGTGTATTGAATTTAAAATCTTTATGTTGGCATATAAGGCTTTGCACAATCTGCCTCCTCAGTACTTGTCTGATTTATTAATGCCCAATTTACCACGTCGTAATCTGAGTTCCTGTCAGAGTGGTCTCTTGGTTGTTCCTGAAACACTGCTGTGTTCTAGGGGTGATAGAGCATTTTCTTTCTATGCTCCAAAGCTTTGGAATTCTCTCCCGGCCAATATCAGGGAAGCAAATATATTAGTGAATTTTAAATCTCTTCCTAAAACATTTTATTTTAGGATTGCTTTTACTTGAATATTTATCGTTTGTTTAGTTTTTACTAAAAGTGTGTAGTTTCTCTCTTGTTATGTATGCCTGTTAAGCACTTTGAGAAACCAACTTTTAAAGGCACTATATAAAATAAATGTATTATTATTATTATTATTTATCACTTATATATCACTTAACACTATTGTAGAAACCTGAAATATATTAATAGTGTACATATAAGCATCTCTAATCTATCCACATGCAGGTGATCTGTGAACACATTGTTACAACAAACAAGCTAGATGTGCTACATATGATTTATACCTTTATTTAGCCAGCAGATAAACTCACTGAGACCAAGAATCTCAAGACAGGCAGCAGGCTTGTTTAGCACCAGAGCCCACTGGCTTTCTTCATTAGTTTTTTCAAGAACCCTTCCTGTAAATAAACCACAAGGACCATGAGCTGCCTGCATCTGTCTCCTGCATTTTCTCCACTACACTTCAGCCATTTCAAGGGGAAAGGCTACGACGATTGTATACGTGACTGACGGGGGCCCTAAATAATTATTAGAACACTGTGCAAAAAGATTTCAACATTATACACTGCTCAAAAAATAAAGGGAACACTTAAACAACACAATGTAACTCCAAGACGATCACACTTCTGTGAAATCACACTGTCCACTCAGGAAGCAACACTGACAGTCAATTTCACATGCTGTTGTGCAAATGGAACAGACAACATTGCAGTTTGCCCTGGGTTCCTCCTAATGCAAGACAATGCTAGACCTCATGTGGCGGAGTGTGTCAGCAGTTCCTGCAAGAGGAAGGCATTAATGCTATGTTCCCGAGACCTGAATCTGATTGAGCACATCTAGGACATCAAGTCTCGCTCCATCCACCAACGCCACGCTGACCACAGACTGTCCAGGAGTTGGCGGATGCTTTAGTCCAGGTCTGGGAAGACATCCCTCAGGAGACCATCTGCTACCTCATCAGGAGCATGCCCAGGGGTTGTAGTGAGGTCATACGGGCATGTGGAGGCCACACACACTACACTGTTAGCAATTTTTGTAATTTCGTCAGTAACTTACTGTAATTTCCACAGTATCATACTGTAAGTAATACATACATTAGACAACTGTAAAATCAATTAACTTTAAGCAATTTTTGTAATTTTATCAGTCAACTACTGTAATTCCAAAAGTTTCCTACTGTAATTACTAAATACAGTAGACTACTGTTAATTGAATGAACTATTTGTAATTTCTGTAGTTTTATCAGTAACTTACTGTAATTTCAACAGTGTCATATTTTAAATACTACTGTGTATTGCATTGTATTGTGGACATATATTAAATAGGCAGAACCAATTACTTGAATATGTATTTTGGATGTAACTGTCAAAAGTACAATGAGATCACTATTTCTTACAGTTGTTGAAAGGTCTACATAGAAGCAAACTAGAGCAGCGTGTTACGGTTCCTCCTTGAAAAGGGATAGAGACAGGTGCGAAGGGTTTGCAATAATATAATACGTTTATTTACAGGACAAAAAACAACACTGCCATGTGGGGCCAAAACGAACTCTATAGTAGCACAGACACTGGAACACCGGAACACGCAACAGGATACATTGATCGACAAGAGACAAGACCAAACACTAAACCTAAATACACTCACTAACGAAACACAATGGGAAACACCTGGGCATAGGGATTAACATAAAGAGATCCATTGGGTACACGGAGACATGTGACAAGATCAGGGAGTTACTAACAATGACATCACAGAAACAACAAGAACAAAAGCAATACACGAAACAAACACAAGGGAGAGCCAAACACAAGACCATACATAGGGGAGAAACCATAACCTTGAGACACACATGAAACAGTACACAAAAGGAAGTCCATATACATCCCTACCTAGGGCTGAACGTTACACAGCGATACTCAGTCCATGTTCCTGTGAGCCGCAATTCAATAGGTTTTTGATCCAAACCAAATTTAGCACAAGTGACATTAATCATTATTAAGATGAAACGCTAACTTAGGTTAGTCGCAACTGGGGTTAGACGGAAGACTTACGAAATGGCAGCTCGCGGGAGCAGGAATGAATATCGCTGCTCTAAACCAAGGAGTCACTGTAGTTTTTCACTGTTAATTATAAAGTTCAATTCAGGTGTGAATGTTAAGTAAACACAAAAGTATATGGAAAGCCATTTTTGTCAATATTAAATAAATAAATATGGCTATGAAATAAGTCCTGAAATAAATAAATGACACAATAAATATGTAAATATTTAAATGTAAATATATAAACGCAGTCCAATAAAATAAATAAATTGTTTTTTATTTCATAATGGTGTTTTCCAAAGGAAACCTTTTATTTATTTCAGGGGACTTTTATTTCATAATTCCACATTTATTTATTTCAAGGCACTCTTATTTCATAATGGCACATTTCATAATATCCATTTGTTATATTCAAATGAATGGGACATGGTTATCTTACAGATTCAAACCAAATCAACAGCACCCGTATTGAAGACTTTATTGAAAAACTCAGGCGGATAAGTGATCTTCAAAATATAGACATAGATATCAAAGTTTTAATTAGTTTGAGACCGATTATTATTTTTTCGTGGAAGATGTCATAGAATCTTCAAGCACAGGTGCGGGACGTCTGCCTATGTAAATTGCAAGTGATATATGCTCGCTACCCTTGTGTTGTCTGGTCTATCAACCTAAGAAATCGCGGATCTGTTTGGTGTGTCACAAAGCCTGATTCGGAGGAGATCGATCTATCAACCTGAGAAATCTCTGAATCATGCTTTGTGACACACCAAAAAGATCCACAATTTCTCAGGTTGATAGACCAGGTAACACATAGCAGGCATATCTTCATAAGCTTATGACATCTTCCACACAAACACGGAGCTAAATCGCACTCAAACTATTTAAAACTTTGAAATCTATGTCTATATTTTCAAGATCACTTATCCGCCCGAGTTTTTCAATGGTCAAACATGGGTGCTGTGTGTTTGAATCTGTGAGAACCACGCCCCATTCATTTGAATATAACAAATGGATATTATGAAATGTGTCATTAAAATGTGAGTGCCTTGAAATAAATAAATGTGGAATTAGGAAATAAAAGTCCCCTGAAATAAATAAAAGGTTTCCTTTGAAAAACACCATTATGAAATAAAAAAACAATTTATTTATTTTGTTGGACTGCATTTATATATTTATATTTAAATATTTATATATTTATTGTGTCATTTATTTATTTCAGGACTTATTTCATAGCCTTATTTATTTAATATTGACCAAAATGGCTTTCCATAAAAGTAATGTTACAAAACCCCAGTGTTTGTGATTATAGCTTGTGTTAATTGTTAGACTGGTATTTTATCATTCACAAGAGAATCATCACCATTTCCCAGAATGCTTTGCTTTTTTGTTTGAAAGTTGTCTTGATACTTTTGGACTTTACTATAAATCTTTATGTGATATTATGAAATGTGTTTAATCATCTTTCATTTTCCAAACCAATACAATCTGAAAGCATAAAAATCTGTTAGGATGTAGTCCAACCATTACTGAGATCGTTGTTCCAATTGACATAGTTTAGCTAGTCTTGGTCAGGCAGTAATTTAACATTGCTGTCATTCTGAGTGCAGGATGTGGGTGCAAAAAAATAGTACATATGTTGGATCTTCTCCAATTGCTAATTTGCAAGAACACTCATGGTTGGGTATCCCTCACATTTACTGAAAAGGCATGCTGGGATATATTCAAATAAAACATATATGATATAATACAGTAACAAACTTGGTACTGTAAAACCAAATTACAGCATCACTGGCCAATTGATGCCAGTAAGTTACTGTAAAATTTACATCATTTTTTTACAGTGTACTAATGAAACCTCTAGCTCTATAATTACGCTCAGTTCTACTACATTACTAATGAAACATCTAGCTTTTTAATCACACTCAGTTCTACAACATTACTAATGAAACCTCTAGCTCTTTAATCACACTCAGTTCTACAACATTAATAATGAAACCTCTAGCTCTTTTATCACACTCAGTTCTACA
>JACXGM010035543.1:0-11646 GCA_016801145.1 Umbra pygmaea | reverse complement strand
GGGGATAGCAATGTTGTATAGTGGATAGCAGTGTTGTGTAGTGGATAGCAATGTTGTATATGGGAATAGCAGTGTTGTGTAGTGGATAGCAATGTTGTATATGGGGATAGCAGTGTTGTGTAGTGGATAGCAATGTTGTATTTGGGGATAGCAATGTTGTATAGTGGATAGCAGTGTTGTGTAGTGGATAGCAATGTTGTATATGGGAATAGCAGTGTTGTGTAGAGGGATAGCAGCTTCTGGGAATGCACAGAGCTTAGCTGGTGTGAGGAGGAAACCGGAGAGAGACTTGATATCCTGTCACTTCAGCAAGGTAAAGACATCCGTCAATAATAGATGAGTCATCCTGAAATATTTACAGTTGGGCCTAATTTAGCTCATCTCCCTGTTCAGCTTGTTCCTTCTTCATGGCTACAGACAGAAAATGGGTTAACTCTGACAGCCTTGTTTTAAAAACAGAATAGCACCTACAGTGGTTGTGTATGGCACGCTAAATATTTCATTAAATAGTTTTCAATATATTGCATCCTATTCCCTAAATAGTGGGTGGGTATAAATCTTTTTATGCACAAGAAGGTGAGTGGTATGGCAAACATTCCAAAGCTAAGGGTGTTCTTAGGTGCTTACAACAGACATTTTATATATACTTTACCGAAAACCTGATGAGCAATTGACAATAGTAAGAGCAAAATTCTATATTTATTCTCCTGGTGTATTTAAATATTAAGGAATGAGCGGATGTGGTATATGGCCAATATACAATGGCTGAGAGATGTTCTTATCACAACACATCGTAGAGTGCCTAGACACAGATGGTTTGAATCCTAGATGCTGATGGGCAGATAGCCATGGTATATGAGACCATATACCACATAAATGACATAACCTCACTTTATACTGATCTAATTGTGTTTGGTAACCGGTTTATTAGAGCAATAAGGCATCTTGGGGGTTTGTGATATATTGCCAATATACCACTGTGACCAGCTCTTAGACGTGTTATAAACTGTAAAATAAATCTGTGAAAAAAAACAGTAAAAATAACTGGTAATTTGCTGCCAGTACTTTTTCTATTATTCTACTGACATTTCCTTCAAGATAATAACAGAAAATACTTTATAAACACAGTAGATGTCTGTTAAAAGTAATATCAGATATGTGTGTTAACGGACATTTACTGTGTACGGAGTATTTTCTGTTATTGTTATTTGAGGTGTGACTTTAGGATGTCCTTGTATTGCAAGCACTTCCTGTGGAGATCTTCTCAGACTACATATCGTTGTTTTCATCGGTCAGGTGCAAAACAATCACAGCAATGCCAAAACTTTACAACACAGTTGCATATCTGGCTGCAGGCAGGCTATATTGGTTTTCTATTTGGTACTTACTTTTTATAAAGTCAACAATCGTTTGCCTGTGCTACCAAAAGGCATAACAGAAGGCAATACAGTAATGGCGTCTTACGCTACGCTGATTAGCCTGCAGGAACTCATCTGGCACTAGACTGCAGGGGTTCTTCTCTAGCAGGGAAAGCTAGGCGGGTGAGTCCCACCTTAATTAAAAGAGGATGAGTTCAGAGTAATGTCTGAAATGGAATGAACGGAGGAGGATGAAACACACGATGCACATCATGTCCTTGTTTTTGATTATGCCCATGAGCCGATTATCACCATGAGCCGTTCTCTATAACCGGCCTGTGGCATATAGATGACTGCATATCACTAGCCTTCTAAATGGTGAATCTATTAGTAAATCTATTTATTCCATATTGTATTGTTGTTAATCAAGGCCTATGAACCCTAAAAAGTATAGGGTTTTGGTTGCACCCTTAATGATCTCACAGCAGCTCTGGAGTATACAACAGTGTTTGGATGGAGAGTCGGGTTCTGGGGAGTCTGATGTAGAAATTGGTAGAACATTCTGTTGGGCCAGGGGCATTTCCCATCTCTGAAGACTACCACCTAGTATAGAGAGGTTAACCTTCAGTTGCCACTCAGCTATTGGCTTTGTTAATGAAGTGTCCAGTACCTTTTAAGGAAGCAACAACTATTAGGTGTCACGTGTCAGTGTTTGATGTGAATACCACCATGACATCCTCAGTATTCTCCACCCTCCTTCCCAATCTAAATTTCACCCTATTTCCTATATTGCACACTACATTTTTATCACATGCCCATAGGTCCTAGTGCTATATAGGGAATAAGATTTTATTTGATCTGTGTCTTCTTACCCACCTCAATCACTCTGGGGCATACTACACCACTGTGCCCATACTGAACCTGATCCAAATGTCTCTGTTCTGTGTTATAAAACCCTTTAGAATGCAGCACTGTGTGTGTGTGCGTGCGTGTGTGTGTGTGTGCGTGCGTGTGTGTGTGTGTGTGTGTGTGTGTGTGTGTGTGTGTGTGTGTGTGTGTGTGCGCGTTTGCATGTGAATAAGGAGCTTTGGGCCTGCAAGTCCGGCCTAACTGTCTGTCTGCATGTCTGTCTGTCTGCATGTCTGTGGGTCTGTCTGTCTGTCTCTCTGCTTGTCTGTCTGCATGTCTGTGGGTCTGTTTGTTTTTCTCACTTTTCGACCTAATTACCCGGAACATTTTGTCCCAGGGACTTTTTATTAAGGGGCCTTTCTTGTCCCTCTAGACCGTAGCTGTTTGTGTTCCGACCGGGGGTCTAAAGACCGGGAAGATTAGGCGAATTAGTCTGGTGACGTATGTTTGCAAGTGACGGCTCCTCCAAGGGTCGGAGGGGGCAGAAATGTAGAGCAACGAAAATGTCAAAATTACAAAGCGCCAAGCAAGAATCATTGTTTCTGCGACACTGCAACCAGAAGTATGGAAGATATACAAGCAGTGCTGCTCTGGTTTGTCCTGCATTGTTTAGCTAAACAGGAAATTGATAAAACTGTGGAAAGTAGAAGAGCATTTGCATTAAAGCGAATTCAGAATGCTCATAATGCTAACCTTAGAATGAGACTACGGATGTTATCAGCTATTGAGGACAATGACATTGGCCTATCCTATGAAGAGCTGGCTGATGAAACCTTTCACTGATAACAGACGACTGACACCACAACAACTTGTGTACAACCAGAAAACAAGTAGAGCCAGGGTGGTGGTTGAGAAGGCTTTTGGCAGATGGAGATGTTTGCTAAAACAAAATGACTGCAACACAAACAATGTAAAATCCATGGTGATAGCATGTTGTGTTCTGCATAACCTCTGTGAAATGAATGGTGATGAGTTCAAAGAATGGGTTGCCAATACACCAAACCAGGATGATTATGGACTGCCATTCACAGTCGAGGCTGAGGGTGTAGATGCACGTACTCGTCTATTAAAGTTTTTGAATGCAGTGTAGCAAAAGTATGGTGTATACACCTGTTGTTTTTGTCAATAAAGATGATAACTGAAAACAATTCATCTTACACTGTGCAAATATCTAACTGGTTAACCTTACCCTGGTTTAAATACAGAGCATATGGCTGTTCAATTTGTCAAATTGCCTGTCACTACTGTCTCAGAGCAAGTCTGAATTTTTTATGTATATATATTATTATATATATTTTCAAAGCTACATGGAGACACTGCAGAGGGGCTGAAGAGCCGCTGGTTGCAAACCCCTAATCTCCACGTACAGTATTATGTACAGTGTAAGCAGCAGTATGGTGTAAACATTTTTAGAGCTTCTAAGGTGCAGAAAATAAATTGTAGTATATAAATTATGTGGCACCTGACCAGCAATTAAAACCAGAGCATAAAAGGCTTCCATTTGCATGCAAATTAAAAGGCCATTGACTTAAAAAAAAGTGAAAAATTGTATTGCAATTTAACCAGTGACCAACATTGTAGTGGGAAATGAATGTTGTTCACAGGTCCAAATAATGACTATCTCCACATGGGTTGAACAAGGCATGTTGTTTCTTTAAAACCGAAATATGTCAAATATGAACGTATGAGAGGGTCAATTACGTTTGTAGGGAACTAAATTGAACACTCGAATAACATTCAATATGAACATTAGAAGATCATGACGTAGCATGTAAATAGCATAGTTTTTGCTAGGGCGGAGGTCGGGGATGGTGGACGGGCGTATAAGTTCGCAAGTTCAAATCCAGACAGGAACTTTTTGTGTTTTGTTCTACAGACACGCGATTGTCGGTTTTTGTAATGTTAGCCCTAACCTTAATTCTAACCTTAACCTCAGTAACGTCATATCTAACCTTAACCGATAGTAACCTCATGCCTAACCTTAACCATTAGTATCCTCCTTCCTAACCTTAACTGTGAATGTTGCAATATAATTTCGAACGCTATGGAATGTTCTCGCATAAATCCGCTAAACGAAATGTACGGGAGCAACGTAATTCAAGTACAAATATAGCCTAATAACAAAACGTGCAGTTCAAACGTAAAAACACCCTAAATAGGTTGGCATAGAACTTAATTTAGGTTTTCAAAATAGTTTCCTGAGAACGTAATTTGGGATAAATTCTGAGATTTACGGTTGTTCTTTACAGATAACTATTCTAGTTGGCTGGCCAGAATGTTGAAGGTTTCTACAGTAAAGTGTTTGTTTCCCCCCCTGGGGTGTGACAGTTCAATATCATGTAAATGTGTGAGGCCCATTCTTTTGTATTGGTATTCTCGCCAGTACGGCGGTTCCACAGGAAACGTATGTTTTCCCCCCTCGGAAGGGACATTTCAATTACATGTAAATGTTATGACACTGTTCTATTGTTGCCACTGAGGCTAGCGCCAGCAAGACTGTGCATAATTTAATTATGTATGTGGGGGTACCAAGCCTGTTTGTTCTAACCCTAACCAGATGAAGTGATCACCATTTGCCATACAGTGGGGGAGGAGTTTTGGGGAGCACCTGGGCGCAAAGGTTAAAAGTGCTCTGTGTTAGATTTGTGAGTTGAGTTCTAATCGTAAACCGAGACTCCGGGCAGCTTATTGCCCTAGATGTGTGTTTAGATCTCTAGGATAATTGTAGTTTGGTAGGCTGAAGGATTTCAGAAAGTGAACTATATTGGGTATGTAACTTGTATTTCATTGTCCGGTTGTAGTGTTGTATTCTATGCCCTGCAACTAGAATTAAATGTAATTTTGATTGTATACCGCGTTCCGTCTGAGTCTGATACAGTTATTCCCGGTAAACCTCTGGAGGAGAGTTTTCGGGTGTTACTATCTACCCTGTTAACTACATTCACTAGTAGTCTGTTCATATAAGACTCACACACACACACACTTTGCTAGCAAGCTATTCCAGGCACCAGGTGCAATCACTGAGGCTCGGCTATCCCGCAGCGGCGTCCTCATCTGTCAGAAAAGGGATTTTTGTGTACAAGTTGACAGGGGAGAAAGTTCAGCCCACACCTGGGCATTCCTTATTCCTCGTCCCTATCGTGCAGTTCAGCTTTCCCGGGAAGCATTTCTGATTTTAGGTTTGAGTCAATGTAACTTAGATATTGTACAGCTGTTGCAGACGTTTACGTGATGACAGGCTAGCCCGTCCATATTGTATACTTGGTGTGACTCGGAGGGTCCAGGTTAGCTACCTTGGCAGATCCAGAGTTCACGCCCGCGAGGCCCTGCTTAGCTAACACAAACACATGGAGTCAGATTTATAGATATTAAATATCTACGAGGCAACTAAGATCAATAAGATCATTCTCCACGCTTTCTATTAAGCTATTATTTTAACTGTTTAACTCAGAACATTGCCCCTAAGGGAAAAGTAAGTATATCAATTATTAATAAATTAATTTCATGTGCATATTAATGGTAATATATATCCATATATTTCCATACTACAACATCAAGTGCCATTTTGCCTATTTATTAAAGGACTGTGCAAACTGTCTGAGAACGGACACAATTTTCTTCAGCTTCAGCCTGCTGGAACGCCAACTTTCCTTCTCAGCACTTTTTCCTCAGCATGGTGGGCTATCATCAGCTGCATGTACTGGTCTCGCTGCTATTGTCCACGTTGCAGAATGGCCCTATTTTCATCATCCATGCTCCTCAGCGCCTCAAATAAGTCTGAATCCCTTTTCCTCTTTTCCCCTAAATCAAAATATAGACAACACAAAATGTACATTTAATACTTCATTTCAAGAATAGTTTTTCATTAAATGTTGAAAATTAAATGAAAAGTAATGATGCATAGCTTTAACCCTTCCCACCAAACATGGCCTGCCTCAACCCTTCCTCCTGGCAAATTGATGGCAAAAGGGAAAAACCAGGGACAGCCACAGAGTTTTTGCCGCAGATCTTTCGACCGCCCAGGTCTGCTGCAGCAAAGGCACCTGTACAATGGTCTTGCATCCTGGTTATACTGAGGGGACTACAGTCACGTAGACTGTATTTAGAGCACCAATAATATAGCGTAGACTTGTCGGTTTTTAAATGGTGTGTTATTTTCAAGCATTTGGAAATGGATAGAAATTGTCTTGGAATATTTATTTTAGGCTATTGGTTTTCTTATGTAAGCTGGTCTACTGTGTGATTAGGTTTTGTGGTGTGATTACATTTTAAAATATTGGTTTGTAATATACACTCACCTAAAGGATTATTAAGAACACCATACTAATACTGTGTTTGACCCCCTTTCGCCTTCAGAACTGCCTTAATTCTACGTGGCATTGATTCAACAAGGTGCTGAAAGCATTCTTTAGAAATGTTGGCCCATATTAATAGGATACCATCTTGCAGTTGATGGAGATTTGTGGGATGCACATCCAGGGTACGAAGCTCCCGTTCCACCACATCCCAAAGATGCTCTATTGGGTTGAGATCTGGTGACTGTGGGGGCCATTTTAGTACAGTGAACTCATTGTCATGTTCAAGAAACCAATTTGAAATGATTTGAGCTTTTTGACATGGTGCATTATCCTGCTGGAATTAACCATCAGAGGATGGGTATATGGTGGCCATAAAGGGATGGACATGGTCAGAAACAATGCAGGTAAGCTGTGGCATTTAAACGATGCCCAATTGGCACTAAGGGGCCTAAAGTGTGCCAGGAAAACATCCCCCACACCATTACACCACCACCACCAGCCTGCACAGTGGTAACAAGGCATGATAGATCCATGTTTTCATGCTGTTCACGCCAAATTCTGACTCTACCATCTGAATGTCTCAACAGAAATCGAGACGAGTTCTTGCAGGTGGTAATCGAACGAGATGAGTGGTACCCGGTTGGGTCTTCTGCTGTTGTAGCCCATCCACCTTACGGTTGTGCATGTTGTGGCTTCACAAATGCTTTGCTGGATACCTCGGTTGTAACGAGTGGTTATTCCAGTCAATGTTGCTCTTCTATCAGCTTGAAGCAGTCGGCCCATTCTCCTCTGACCTCTAGCATCAACAAGGCATTTTTGCCCACAGAACTGCCGCATACTGGATGTTTTTCCCTTTTCACACCATTCTTTGTAAACCCTAGAAATGGTTGTGCGTGAAAATCCCAGTAACTTAGCAGATTGTGAAATACTCAGACCGGCCCGTCTGGCACCAACAACCATGCCACGCTCGAAATTGCTTAAATCACCTTTCTTTCCCATTCTGACATTCAGTTTGGAGTTCAGGAGATTATTTTGACCAGGACCACACCCGTACATGCATTGAAGAAACAGCCATGTGATTGGTTGAGTAGATAATTGCATTAATGAGAAATTGACCGGGTTTTCCTAATAATCCTTTAGGTGAGTGTATAATTTATTGATGTTGTTATGGTAAAAAATATGCCTTGCAGCTGATTCATCTGAAAAACACTACAAAAAAGTTTGAGAATATTTTTTTGAAGTGATATTATTTATCTTCAACTGACTGGTCCACGGATTCTTGGATAGCTTCCAACAATGCATGTGCCAAGTCTTTTGTTTGAACTTTCCCAGAAAAGGAATGCCTGTGCCCCAATAACGTAATATGTTTGTGTGCCGGTCAGAACCATTCGTGTTGTTATGGTCCGTGTGAACGATGCTCAGCTCTTACAATTGAGTTGATATTTTAAGATACAGCTCCCACTGTCTATCATCCTCAGCATAAATGCTCAGTAAAGCCTGAACCTCGTCGCCAGTCCATCGGTCGTATTTTTTACATTCTTTTGTCATGATTTTAAATTAGCTAAAACTGTTATGCTGGATTCACACCAGGCACGGCAAACTGGTTGCCTTCTGACTGAAGCCCATTATTTCAATAGGAAACAATGCGCAACGCTGCGGCAAATCTACCAGATCCGGCAAAATGTGGATGAGCTGCGGCGGATGTGTCGCAAGAGTTGAAAATATCCAACTTGTGCAGTGCTTTGCCATATGGCACCAAAACCAGAAGTTGATGTACCACCGAGTAAGGGCTAATATGTCGCTTTCACCTATGGGTTTATGGGATTTCAAGGAAAACTTTGACAGCTCAGGAGATAGATTTCGTATTGTCAATGAATACTAAACGGAAAAATCTCCTACCAGTCGCCTTGCTGGAGTAGGACAGTTGTATGCAACGTTGTCCACCATCTTGAAGATGTGGAAGATGGATTACGATGATGATTGCGGTGTACAAGTGTGTCTGCATTACGATGCCGTATTGTGATTTTTGGCAAAATGGTTGCATTTTGGGGGGAAGTCCATTAATTTCAATAGGAAGCAATGCGCACCGCTGCGGCAAATCTACCAGATTTGGCAAAATGTGGATATGTACCCAGAACTTCATTTGGTCCCTGGTCCCTGCGATCGAAACACACCAAAGTCCAAAGTCCATAGTTCCTGGGGAAAGTTCCTGCAATGGAAAAGGGTAGTCTGTCTGTGTGTCTGTGTCTCTGTGTGTCTGTGTGTCTATCTGTCTGCCTGCATGTCTGTCTGCATGTCTGTCTGCATGTCTGTGGGTCTGTCTGTGTTTTCGTCTATCTATTTGTCAGCATGTCTTTCTGCTTGTCTGTCTGCTTGTCTGTCTGTGTGTCTGTCTGCTTGTCTGTGGGTCTGTCTGTGTGTCTGTCTGTTTGTCTGCCTGTCTGTCTGTCTGTCTGTCTGTCTGTCTGTCTGCTTGTCTGTGTGTATCTCTGCATATATGTCTGTCTGTGTGTCTGTCTGTGTGTCTGTGTGTCTGTGTGTCTGTCTGTCTGTTTGTCTGTCTGTCTGTCTGTCTGTCTGTCTGTCTGTCTGTCTGTCTGTCTGTCTGTCTGTCTGTCTGTCTGTCTGTCTGTTTGTCTGTCTGTCTGTTTGTCTGTCTACCTGTCTGACAGACAGAACCTCCAGCATGGGGTCTGGACCAGTGCCAGGGGCTGGTGGGGGTCAGAGAGGGTGTAAATGGCCTCTTGTTTGTGCCAGTCTGGCCCTCGGGTGCTGATGGAAAAAAAGGGACAAAAAACAGAGAAAGACTTGGCCAGGTCTTTTGTGGATGTCTGTCTCTCTCTCTGCTTTGTGCTTCTTTGTGCTTCTTGCCAACTACAGCTGGTTCAATGGGCTGGTTCCCACAAAGAAGAATGGCAGCTGTCTTAGTGAGTGACAGGGAAGGTGACTGTATTCTCCCAGGTTCAGCCACAGAACCAGACTTCATAGCACTTCATTCAGCAACAGAACATGTTTTCTCAAGAAAATCACTAGAACATAACTATGGAAAGATCATGTGAAGTGTAGGAAGATAACCAGTACTTAATTTATAGGGCACACTGCTTAATTTGAGTCTGAACCTCAGATTTGCTGCAGTTTGTGCCAGGACTTATAGGATCAGGCCAAAATATATTTTGACCATATCCGCTAGCTCTCATGAGTTGTCTATTTCCATCAATGTTTGCTATCAATCAAATTACCTATTCTTCCTCACTATTTCTTTTGCCTAAAGATATAAGAAGTCATGTATGGTACTTTTTTTTTTGCCTTCAATTATAAAAACACAAATTTGACACCTTAATCGGGTGGTACGAACTTGTAAAAAACGAGCAATTGGTGTTAGCTACTTGAAGCATAATACTGCAGTCTACATTATCTGTACTGGCCAGTTATTGTCACATTGCTCATCACAGATTAACATTGTCTGGTGTCCATCACTAATCATGTCTTTATTTGCCTGCTTGTCAGTAACAGTTTCCCTGAAACATATTTATGCTTATATAAATCTTAAATGCCGTTCGATTGTATGGGCCTGCAAACTAAACTATCTTAACTATCAAAGCATTAATAATAGTTATTGTAAAATCATCAAAACCTTGAAGGAACATTCCCTCACCACTAAACAGGGGTTTTGGCATGCGTTGGTAATCTTGTTGTTCTCCACTTCCCTGCAACTGTCAGTCCTAACTAGCTAGTAAATGTTACTTGTTCTCCCACTTACATGATGCATGTTTAATTATAGCCTACAGCATTAAAGAATACATATGAGGTTAGAAACGTGTTGAAACCAATTATCTTCAGGACCTGTGTAATACAATTTTGATCATTGATACAAACTACTGTGAAAAAATAAAAAAAATCTAAACTTTTTATAATGTGATATTATTGTTACAATGAATGGAAATACTCAGGCTTTTCCAGTGGTTTTTAAATATAACCCAATGTCCTTTTTCGTGTCAGGGGTGTTTTAGCAGGTTTTAGCAGTTTAACGTCAATTCCAGAAGCACTACCTACAGCATGTGCTACAACCAGTGTTGCCATGTCTGTGTATCTCTGAGAAGCACTACCTGAATATACATTTAATTATGGTAACAATATTGGGAACATATTCAAACTCTGTTGTGCGTAAAGAAATTGGGATAGTTTTAAGGCATCGTGGGCTGATTTTGAGCGGTGAAATCCGTTTGAACCTGGCAACCCGACTGCAACACTTTTTCCCTGTTGTCTTGCATCGCCTGTGTCGTAGTGAGTAGGATAACTGATCTGGTAACAAAATGTGGTGAATAACTTCTGAGAAAACCCAGGGATACATTTTATTTTTGTAAAAATGTAATTATCGTTACTATTGCTGAGTTTAATAACTATCCTTTGTGAATGAAATGAACAAAGCTCTCAGAAATGAATACTTCTGGCCCAAACAAAAACATTGAGAGCTAAAGCAAATGTCCCTGACTACCAGGCTGTTTAATAGGTCCACTCTGAGGGTGTGTTGTATTTTCCTTTATTTCATTCCGGTACTTCTAAACCTGTCGGATCTTTCTCCCTTTCCTGTGCCTATGTGTTCCAGGAGCTTCTGATTTACAATTTAAGCACTAAAGATAACAGTTTGAATTTAACTGTGTGCAGATACAGTTGGAAACTGTTGGAAAGATCATGTGAAGATAACTGTAGGAAGATAACCAGTGTTAATTAATTGGGTAGGGCACACTGCTTAATTTGGATGATCACTAATGATCAGTAATTAATATTACTGTGGGAAGAGAACCACATGAAGATCACTAGCTAAAGAGAACCACATGAAGATCACTAGCTAAAGAGAACCACATGAAGATCACTAGCTAAAGAGAACCACATGAAGATCACTAGCTAAAGAGAACCACATGAAGATCACTAGCTAAAGATAGCTGCGTGATGACAACTGTGCAAAGATTCCTACATTAGGACAACTGCAGAAGGATAATCGTGAGAATGTAACCCTAGACAGCTAACCACATTATGATAACTTTAGACAGATAACCACATTATGATAACTGTAGACAGCT
>JACXGM010035542.1:0-11646 GCA_016801145.1 Umbra pygmaea | reverse complement strand
ATAATCAACTAACCGCAGCAATACCATATACTTGGAAGAAGAAAATACAAGGGGGGGAAAGGTCTGATCTTGTCTGTCAACCATGTATTAAAGATCTCACATGGATGAGGAAAATACGGATAAACAAAGAAATATATCAATTCCATCTAAAAACAAAAAAACTGGTTGCTTTTCCATATAGACTACAAAATAGCTGGGATGAAATTTTTGATGTTCCGATCCCATGGCATAACGCATTTGTATTAATACGTAAAACAACACCAGACTCAAAAATTAGAATATTTCAATACAAGTTATTATACAAAATATTGGCAACAAATAAAAATCTATACAAGTGGGGACTACAATCTTCCCAGCTCTGCAGATTTTGCTCTGAGGAAGCAGAATCTATAGATCATCTTTTTTGGTACTGTCCTTATGTTGCTTGTTTTTGGTCACAGGTAAAAGAATGGATGAGTAAATGCAATATTTGTTTTGAATTAACGTTACAAATAGCAATGCTTGGAGACTTAAAATGTAGTAGTCAGGCAATTAATAATTTGATAATTATTTTAGCAAAAATATTTATCTTTAATTCCAAAATGGTGGAGTCATTGAGAATAGAAAGGTTTTATAATTATGTGAAGCATCACAGTAGAGTAGAAATGTATATGGCAAATAGTAACCCAATATGGCTTTGGTTAAAAGATAGATGGACGGTGTTGGGTGTGGATGAGGTGAAACTGGGATATGTAAAATGCACAAGATTTGTAAATATTGTAAATAACACAAAATGTATAAGCTAGAGATAAATATTAAAATGGCACAGGTAATTGGTCTCAACATTTGGTCACGGTTAGGTAAGGGTTGGGATGGGTTTAATCTACCAGTTAGCTCCGCCATAGGTGCTTAGTGAAAAACCACTGGTGATAGGTCGTAGTTATATCCAATTGCGTACAGTGAGATTTTTAAATGCATACTTGGTGCCGCCCCTCGAGCTGGGTCATTTTCATTACTAGATCCCAGACCCTTATATCCTCCGGATTTGGGTCTGGATTTTTCCAGGCTACAGAATTGGAGCTCTATATGAGAAAGCCCTTCCACCAGCTGTTTGTTTACAAATTCTAGGAACAGTAAGGAGGCCTGTGTCTTGTGAACGTAATATATGTGTAGGTATGTATGGCAGCACCAAATCAGACAGAGAAGTAGGGGAAAGTCCATGTAGTGCTTTGTAGGTTAAGAACACCTTGGGTCACACTTTATTTTGAGTCCGATATTCCATCTGTAGGTGCTCTACAGATAGTCCTATCATCAACAAACTAATACGCAACTAATTGTGTAGGTTAGGGGTAGGGCTAAGTTTACAATACAGTTTAGGGTAATGGTTAAGGTTTAACATTAGGGGAAGGTTTAAGGTTAGGATTAGGAATTAGAGTTAGTAGATATTTTGTTAAAATGTTGTTGATAGTCTACAGATAATCTGTAGAGCATATACAGATATAATTTTTGGACTCTCAAACTAAATTGTTACCAAACGTTGAAATCAGCCCTAGCCTAAATGAGCAGCCAGTGTGGAGAGACTAGGATTGGGGTAATGTGTTAAAATGTTTTGGTTCTAGTCAGAATTCTATGCTCTATAACATTTGCAGAGCATGAACTTACCTCACCCAGCATGCAGTCCACATAGTCTTCCAGGTACTCATCATTTTACATCTTAATTACTGCAAATTACAGCTGGTAGGACTCCTGGCGTGTGCCACCATAACGCTCCAACTCATTCAGAATACAGCAGTCCACTTTGGGCCCTATTTTAACGATCTAAGCACACGGCGTGAAGCGCCTGGCACAAGTGTGCTTTAGTCATGTCCAAATCCACTTTTGCTAGTTTGACTGCGGTTCCATGCACTGGGCGCATGGTCTAAAAGGGTTGTACTAAGTGTCTTAGTAAGGGTTGTACTAAGTGCCGTAATATATTTTTATTTTTAATCTTTTGCATGTTTGTGTGCTGCTGCGCTTCCCTGTGTGTGTGCAACAAGCATATTGTGCACGCGCTGTGCATACGCCTAGGTGCATTTGACATGCTGCGCCGTTGACTTTAGACCAGGTTTTTGTTGGTCAATGGCGTGATCACTTTACGATGCCTCAAGATAGCAATACACCCAGAATTATCCTGAACACACCTCCCTGTTAGACCGAGAAGGGTATTCCTGCACAACCCGAGGCTGCAGATTTAGGACACCAGTTCTAGGACCGCAGTTTCAGGACCCTCATTTTTTGTGCCTAGATTGCAGCGTGATACAGACAGGCGATTTTTACTTCATATCATTACATCCATAAGCCTTACCAAAACCCTTACCCTAACCTTAACCACTCTGAAACCTTGCTGTTAAGCCCATCTAAAATATATTAACATGCTACTGTGTGAAAAGTGAAGCCCAACTGAATATCTAATGATATATTTATAAAATATATCTAATAATATATTTTAATCCGTAGTGGACATCATTTCACCATATCAGTATACTGTCTATAATATTTATTTAAATTAACAAAAGCCTCTAAATTAGTAAAAGTCTTTAGACGGGTGGTTATTAATGTGTAACTTTCAAGCGTCAACACAAAAAACTAGGGTCCTGAATCTGAGGTCCTAGAACTGAGGTCCTAAAACTGCAGCCTCCGGTTGTGCATGAACATACTACTGGTTAGACCAGCACGCCCATGGGCGCAAATATGGGCGCAGGTGCACTTGCTATTTAAACGACGCTGGCGGCGGACGGGAAATTGACAACTGCGTCGTTCTTAAACTAGCAAAGAAACTTGTGTTCGGGCTTTGCGCTGCGTTGCGCTTGGTGCAAGATAGGGCCCCTAGTGTTCAAACTTCCCTGGTTCTCCCACATCACCCCACTTCTGCACACACTCCACTGCCTCCCAGTGGTGCTCACAGCTCCCAGGTCAAGCAGTCTAAACTCTTCTCCGTCCTGGTTCCTCAATGGTGGAACAAGCTTCTGCTGGAGGCTAGAACAGCAGAGTCTCTACACATCTACAGCAAACCTCTAAAAAACCTTTCTCTTTAATGAGAACTTAAATGAGATGTGTTATCTTGAAATGTTTTGTTATCTGTATGATCCTTCGCTAGCACTGTTTCTGCCTATTCACTGTTTCAAATATTGAATGCTCTTACTACTGAGTTGTGGTTGTTTCACCTAGTTTCTCTTTAATGTATGCACTCACTGTAATTCGCTCTGGATAAGAGCGTCTGCTAAATTACTAAAATGTAAATGTAAAAATATAGAAAATTAGTCTCTGGGGAGTTTCACTTGTCTCTACACTTGGGCAATACATTACATTTTGCCAGCTCAATGAATAACATTAGACAGAAACTACATTTGAACCGGGTTTGGAAATAGGGGTGTTTGGACTGGGTTGGAGTGCTGCTTAAAATAATGTTCAAGGATGAAGATTGGGGTCAGGGTTATGAAACAGTATCTGAACCACAGAAAGATTTTTTGTGAATGTGTGTGTCCGTGTGTGTCTGTGATTTGTACAAACTACTATACTGTATATACTTGTTTATGTGTGTGTGTTAGGTATAAAACATACTAGAGAAATCTGACATTTAATTGAGATATATACTTTTGTCTCAAAAACATGTCATGATTATTGCAGGATTTTCCAAGTTTATGAAGGGTGCCTCTAATTTTGAAAGTCAACAACTCCATGTAAAATGCGCTGTACTTTATAAATGGTTCAACTGATATTTGAAAGTCCCTGCACTTTAATCTCATTGTTTATTTTCATATCCAGTGTTTTCTGTACATCACCTTTCTTCTTGATGTCCTGTTCATTTACCTGAACCCAGTAAACTTTTTTTTTACTTCTGTCCACTGGGTAGAGCAGTGATTCAGCATTTCACACAGTCACTGTCTCATTCAGACAGCCCATCTTAACATCCCATGATGCTTTGCACAGCCTGAGTGCTCCCCCACCCTACCCACAATGCACCACTGTTGTTCTGAGGCAGCCTGACAGCCACATACTGAGTCCTGCTCTGCTCTAACCCAACTAGACACGTTCATATTGGATGACCAATTCTTTTTCTTCTCTCCTGTCTGTCTGTCTGTCTGTCTGTCTGTCTGTCTGTCTGTCTGTCTCTCTTTAGCATCTGTCCAGCAGACACAGTGTGCAGCAGAGTACATCCCAGGTACAGCATGCTCTTATTTACCATTACACTCTATCACCATGACAACAACACTTTATCACCATGGCAATAACACTGTCCCTATGATGATAACACTCCATTACCATGATATTAACACTATATATAACCGTGACAATAACACTTTATTACCATGACAATAACAGTATAAACAATAATAATAACACTTTATCACCATGGCAATAACACTATCCCTATGATGATAACAGTCCATAACCATGAAATTAACACTATATATAACCATGACAATAACACTTTATCACCATGACAATAACATTATAAACAATGATACTAACACTTTATTACCATGACAATAACAGTATAAACAATAATAATAACACTTTATCACCATGGCAATAACACTATCCCTATGATGATAACAGTCCATAACCATGAAATTAACACTATATATAACCATGACAATAACACTTTATCACCATGACAATAACATTATAAACAATGATACTAACACTTTATCACCATGGCAATAACACTCTATCACCAAGATAATAACACTCTATTACCATGAAAATAACACAACATAACCATGACAATACCACTTTATCACCATATCAATAACATTATAAACAATGATAATAACACTATCACTGTAACTATAACACTCTATGACCATGACAATTACACTATCACCATGACAATAACACTCTTATTACCATGACAATAATTCTATCACCATGACAATAACATGCCATTACCTCTGCAATAAGACCATCACCATGACAATAACATGCCATTACCTCTGCAATAAGACCATCACCATGACAATCAAACTCTATCACTAATAGCAGTTCAAATGATAAACGTTTTCAAAACATGTAGTGTACAGAGTACTGTCGTTTGTTTCAGAGTTACAAAACCATTTTACCGTCACAAGTCCCATCTCGATAAGAACAGTTATTTTTAATAAATGAATCCAGTACATTACAAGTCTTGATGGTATAGTATAGATTCGTAGGGTCCATTTGTATGGATATATCTGTGCTGTAGACGTAAGAGTCATACAGTACATGTAATTGGTAAGAGTCATACAGTACCTGTAATTGGTAAGAGTCATACAGTACATGTTATTGGTAAGAGTCATACAGTACATGTAATTGGTAAGAGTCATACAGTACATGTAATTGGTAAGAGTCATAGAGTACATGTAATTGTGTGCCCCTGCAGGGGGACAGCATCCGTAGAGGACCAGCTGGAGAGCCCGGCCGTATCCCAGTTCCACATCATCTGCTGGTCAGCTTGAAGAGCTTCACCTACAACTCCATCGGAGAAGACACAGACATCTTCTTCTGTCTCTATGACCTCCGGGAGGGGAAGCAGATCAGGTACTGAACCAGACTCACCATTATTGGCTGTTTATTAATGTCTCAGGTACTTAACCAGACTCACCTTTACTGGCTGTTTATTAATGTCTCAATGTTTATGGAACTCTCTCCACCTATGAACCAAGGTAGGCTTGGCACAGGCCAGGTAGAGGGGTTGTAGAGCACCTGATGCTCTAGAATGGTAGTGGTTTGTAATTCACAGAGCTGCAGGTAGGAAATCCTTTATTCTTAGATCAATTTGTTTCTTATTTCCAGTGTACATGTGCCTCAATAATTGTTCATTTATTTAAAATTATTTACTACATTTTGTCCATTTACATTAATTAGTTTGCATTCCAGGGGTTGTATTACACATTTACCTCACAATTATTCCATGATGATGAACTAGCAGTACAGGAATGAATAATTAATGACTTTGGTAATGAGCTTGATAACTAATGTATAGTTGTTCTAATAACTGTAAATAGATAATGAATATCTAATGTGTGTATTGGGGCTAGGATAGATTGAGTGTACACGTGTGTGTATGTTTGCCTGTGTGTGAATTGTCATGTTGTGTATTATATACTATACGATAGGTGTGTGGTTATCACAGGGGTGTTCAGCCTGTCGATTGGGGAACCATTTTTCTGGTATCACGGGGGAAGACAGTCTGTTTCATGGGAAGACTGGAGGAGGCCTGTTTCTTTAGTTACTTGGGCTTAAATGAATGTGTATCTTCCATTACCCTGTGCATAGGAGTATAACTGCAGTTTGCCCACTCACAACCTGTCCATTCCCTGGCTCAGTGTGGGCAGACAGGGCACCCCAGAACCATGCAATTCATCAGTTGTATCCAACTAATGTAGCGCCTGTGTGTGGTTGTTATAGAAACACTAGAACAAGGAGTTCCTCCTTGGCTTTACAGTTCTCACAGTTCTCCTAAATGAACACGCACTTGTGTAACAAACTCACACATACTGACCTAAATATAACTTCTTTGGAATAATCTCCTTCGGGGGGTAGAGTGCTGACATGGCCCTCCCAACCTACAGTTTAATTGTTTTACTTACAGCAATATATTCATGTGAGCTTATATTTTATTAGCCTTCCATAAAACATCCCCTCTGACCCAGAGTCTGTTAAAACAGAGCTTCCTGAATCTCTCTTCAGCTCACTTGTGATTGGATAATGTTACATTATGTTTGGTTTTAAGCAGTGTGTAGTATTGAGAGTAATACCCTGAAAATGTAATAAAATATGTTAGTGAAAAAAGTTGTTAGTAATACCTTGAAATCTTACAAAAGCCACCTAAATGGCTCACCTGTGGACATACAACATTCTACCAATAAATCTGATTCACCATGTTCTGAAGACATTGTAAGTGTCACCGCATCTCGCTCAGGGGATCAGGTGTACAGTCGTGGTCAAAAGTTCTGAGAATGTCACAAGTGTTGGTCTCAACAAAGTTCGCTTCTTCAGTGTTGTTAGATCTTTTTGTCAGTAGTTACTATGGTATACTGAAGTATAATTTCAAGCATTCCATACGTGTAAAAGGCTTTTACTGACAATTAAATTAAATTTATGGAAATATTTCCAGTGTTGAACCTTCTTTTTCAAGACCTCTGCAATCCACCCTGGCATGCTGTCAATTAACTTCTGGGCCACATCCTGACTGATGGCAGCCCATCCTTACATGATCAATACTTAGAGTTTGTCAGAAGTTTTCAAAACAATCAGAAAGGGGATTCATCAGAGAAAATGACTTTAACCTCGTTCCTCAGCAGTCCAATCCCTGTAGAATATCACTCTGTCCCTGATGTTTTTCCTGGAGAGTAGTGGCTCCTTTGCTGCACATCTTGATACCAGACCTTCCTCCAGAAAGTCTTTGCATCACTGTGCGTGCATTCCTGAGCAAGCTCTGCACTGGTAGTTCCCCGATCCCACAGCTTTAGGAGACGGTCCTGGCGCTTGCTGGGCTTTCTTGGGTGCCCTGATGCCTTCTTCACAGCCTTTGAACCTCTCTTCTTGAAGTTCTCGATGATCCGATAAATAGTTGATTTAGGTGCAATCTTACTAGCAGCAATATCCTGGCCTGTGAAGCCCTTTTTGTGCAAAGCAATGATGACTTTAGGTGTTACCTTGCAGGTAACCATGGTTGACAGAGGAAGAACAATGATTTCACACAGCACACTCTTTTTAAAGCTTCCAGTCTGTTATTCAAACTCAGCATGACAGAATGAGCTCCAAACTTGTCTTTGTCAACACTCTCACCTGTGTTAACGAGACAACCACTGCCATGATGGCAGCTAGTCCTTTTGTGGCATGGACATTTTTTTTTTTGGGATGAAGTTCATTTTTTATGGCAAAGCGGTACTTTTCAATTCATCATTTTTTCCCCTTGAAGCGTATTTAATTTCTGAAGTGTTTTTCGCATATATTATTAAGAAAATTTTCTGTTAAATTTTCTGTTAACCTTTGCATTTGTCTTCTTTACTACATTCTTTATTCCCTTCTTTACTCCCTTCTTTACTCCCTTCTTTACTCCTTTCTATACTCCCTTCTTTACTCCCTTCTTTACTCCCTGCACCTCACGATTCTTGTGACAGAATGCGCGACATTAAACAGAAGAGACAGTAAAAGAAGAGGCACAGCAGGCCGGCTGTGTTGAGGCTGGAGCCTCTAGGCTATTACTACCTGGTAGAGGAGAATGCCAATTGTTACGAGGTGGGCGATTATATTGGGCCACTCTCTGCAGCATCCGAGAATTCAGGGCGATATGCCCGCTGACACTGGGGTAGTGGAAGAGCAATATAGCCTCTTTGTATTCCCCTACCGGGTGATGGAAAGGCGGGGCTTCAGATGGGAGCTAGTGGCGCAGGAGGGAGATCCTCACCATCACAGGCATGGGCTCGCTACCTTCCCCACACAGCAGGCAGTCAAAGTACGGACTGTCACCATGCTTTCCCAAATTACTTTCAGAACAAGTCCAGGGACTCTCCAGCAAATCCTTGTGTGTAGATTGGGCACCTGTATATTCAATCATGGAAGTATAGTTGGTGAACGTAATAATCTTGTACATAATAAACAGGCGCTCCTCTGTTTCAGCGACTCATGATTGAAGGCTGTAGATAGAGACATATTTAATTATATTATACATTGTTTACCAACAATATCAACAGTGAAAATGAATGTAGGAGATATGGACAATTGCAAATCTGCATTTGCAGACGCTAAAATACAATCTGCATCAACTTATGTGAGTTTTGACGGGACCATCTCTATTTAAAAATCACAGAGACGCATCTATACCAGAACGGACCTTCTGAAGCTACAAGCTCGCCAGTCAATAACAACAGGCCAACTGGATCTAATACCGAAAATCCTGTTAAGGCAAAGGATACAGAAAAAATGAGGTTCGAGAGGTGGAATTAGGAATAGCTTAAGAGGACGAGGAAATAAGCTACCATTACCTGCTTTCACTCTGTCAAATGTGCGATCCCTGCACAATAAGATGGATGAACATTCTGCACTGGTTAAGCTTGATTCAGACTATCGAAAAACAAGTTTCTTTTGGTTCACTGAAGCGTGGTTGTCTGTGGACATTACATTAAGCCATAATGGGTTCACATTAATTCGCTATGATCGGGACATGGAGAGAACAGAGAAATCAGTCGGGGGCGGTCTTTGCATGGCTCTTAATGACAGATGGGCAACGAACTACACTGTTCGTGAGAGACACTCCTCTCGCCACTATGACATTTTGGTGGTGTCGTTTCGTCCCCACTATTTACCCTGTGAATTTAAAAAATAACTGTGATCCTTGTTTATGTACCTGGCCGTGACAACGAAATTGTATTAGAGCGGATTTCAGAATGTTACAACAATGCCGTCTCCAGGGCATCTGATCAGCCTGTGTTTTTGCTTGGGGATTTCAACAGCTGTGACGTCACCCCATTACACCCCCAATTAGAGCAGTATGTCACATCAGCAACGCGATTGGATAGGACACTGGATTTATGTTTTGGAAACATTCCAGGTGCATATGTATCCAAGTCCCGTCCTGCCCTTGGTCTGTCAAATCATAATGTGATATTACTACTGCCTAAATATAGACAGAAATTAAAAACACAGAAGATTCAGAGTAAAACCATACAAGTCTGGAATTCTGAATCTGTAGAAAGGCTGAGGGGATGCTTTGAACTCACAGACTGGGAAATGTTCTTTGAGGCCTGCAATGGTGACTTGAACACACTTAATGAGTCCTCCTGCTCTTATGTATCATTCTGTGCAGACAGTGTCATTCCATCTAAACAAGTCAAACTCTTTGGTAATAACAAGCATTGGATTACAAAAGAGCTCAAACACTGTCTAAATTTGAAAAAAAATTATTTTATTCAAGGAGACAAACAATGTGTCCAAGATCTCAGAAAAGAGCTAAAGCATAAGATCAAGCTAGCCAAGGTTAATTATAAGAACAAAATGGAGGCGAGGTTCACCAGGCGAGATGTGAGGGATGCCTGGAAGTGTCTTGACACCATGATGGACAGGACTCAGAAGGCTGGAACAATCCAATGCCCAGATCCTGCTGCCTTTGCAGAGGAACTGAATACTTTCTATGCCAGGTTCAACAATGCAGATCCGGCTGCCTTTGCAGAGGAACTGAATACTTTCTATGCCAGGTTCAACAATGCAGATCCTGCTGCCTTTGTAGAAGAACTGAATACTTTCTATGCCAGGTTCAACAATGCAGATCCTGCTGCCTTTGTAGAAGAACTGAATACTTTCTATGCCAGGTTCAACAATGCAGATCCTGCTGAGGGTTGGATCCCACTCAACATGAGTCTTCGCTCTGAATCCATCTGTGTGGAGGAGAAGAGGGTTGCCTCTATCCTTACCCGTCTCCATTCTATCAAAGCTCCTGGCCCAGATGGACTGAAGGGACACATCTTAAAGGAGTGTGCACCTCAGCTGGCTCGTGTGATGACTCAACTTTTCCAGCTGTTCCTTGATGCCAGCTTTGTACCCAAGGCGTGGAAGGTAACTACCATCATACCTATTCCAAAACAACCCAATGTCAAAGTGATGAATGACTTCAGACCTGTGGCGCTTACCTCCATCCTCTGCAAATGCATGGAGAGAGTTGTTGCAGATGAACTCATCACCATGGTCAGAGGGAGCTTAGACCCACTTCAGTTAGCTTATAAATCAAAGCGAGGTGTAGAGGATGCCAGCCTGACTCTTTTATACACTGTAACAAGACACCTTGACTCTTCCAACTCTTTTGTCAGGATCTTATTTATGGATTTCTCATCTGCATTCAATACAGTGAACATAAACACTTTTCTGCACCACCTCCAACAGCTGCAGGTTAACCCAATTCTGACACTCTGGATTAGGCTTCCGTGTTGGATGAGCAGTGTGAAATGAATCAGTGGCTCGATAACATGTGGTTGGATGAACCATGTGCACACCCCTCGCCATCACACATCTGTCCAAGGAGTTGCAGAGCTGCCAACAAGGCAGGGTTGGTGGAAAATTGGAAGGGGAGAAAAATGGGGGAAAAAAATAAAAAATACATTGACATTTGAAGAAAGGTTATTTGATGATTCTAGGAAGGCAAAAAAATAATATCCTGTATATTGAATTAAAATTAAATCTTCCGTCATGCTCTAGTGCCATGTGATTTTTAGAATAACTATTGTAATATCAGTGATTAACAAATACTTGGTTAGATTAATAAATGTTAGCCTACACCAAATAGTAAAATAAGTTTTCTAGGAGTTCTAGACCCAGTTGGCTTGCTCAGTACGGTCTGTCATTACACAGGCTCAGTACGGTCTGTCATTACACAAGCTCAGTACAGTCTGTTGTTACACAGGTTTAGTATGGTCTGTCTTTACACAGGTTCAGTATGGTCTGTCTTTACACAGGTTGAGTATGGTCTGTCTTTACACAAGCTCAATATGGTCTGTCATTACACAAGCTCAATATGGTCTGTCATTACACAGGCTCAGTACGGTCTGTTGTTACACAGGCTCAGTATGTTCTATTGTCACACAGGTTCAGTATGGTCTGTCGTCAGACAGGTTCAGTATGGTCTGTCGTCACACAGGTTCAGTATGGTCT
>JACXGM010035541.1:0-11646 GCA_016801145.1 Umbra pygmaea | reverse complement strand
ATTTGACAGCAGGTCTCTTTGTTTCTTGGGACCTAAAATAAGCATTTCTGTTTTTTCAGAATTTAGAAGTAAGTAATTTTCTGTCATCCAACTCTTTATATCCAAAACACAGGCTTCCAGGGTGTGCAGTTTTGGGGTTTCTCCTTTTTTACTGAAATGTACAGCTGTGTGTCATCAGCATAGCTGTGAAAGTTGACATAGTGTTTCCGGATGACATCACCAAGAGGCAACATGTATAGTGAGAACAGTAGCGGTCCCAAAACAGAACCTTGTGGAACACCAAAACATACCTTTGATTGTTTGGAGGACAGACCATCCACAGATACAAACTGATATCTTTCCGATAGATAGGATCGGAACCATGCCAAAACATGTCCACGTAGCCCGATATAGGTTTCCAATCTGTCTAGAAGAATGTTGTGGTCAATGGTATCGACGGCAGCACTCAGATCCAGAAGCACAAGAACAGAGGCACAGGTCACTCCCCCGTGGCCATTGTCAGCTGCACCAACCCCCCGCCTGCGTCTCCTGCTCTGCAAACCTGCCCCCGGACACCGCTCCTTCCTTCGACAGCCAGGGATGCCCTCCAAATGGGGGACCCCTGCGGGATCATGCAGCCCTCTCTCCCTTCTTGACTACTGGTGGTGGCATCTGTGTTGCCCTGGAGCCACGCCTTTGGGTGGGTACTGTAACCTTCCCCCTCCTGGACTGTTCAGGGTTGGTGAGTCCAGGCTCACCATGACCCATTCCACGTTTTATATGTTTACCCGGACTTATGACATCATCTCATCACGTTTCCTTTCTGCCAATAGATCACTTAAACTGACAATCAACAACACACAGCTGTTCCCATGGAGTTATCAGGGTTATATATAGCCCCTGTGTGTGTTTGATGATTTGAGTTCACTGTAGTTATATGATGTGTATGTGTCCATGCAATGTTTACCAATATTCGTATTCTATTGTTATGACTCATCATAGTCACTTAAATGTTTGTGAAGTGTTATTCGGATTATACAGTGTTTCATTTGTTCTACATCGCTATGGTCTCCTGTAACGCTCGGACTCGAAGAAGACTGTTAATGGTGTTTAATGATAATAATAAAAATACACGTTTCCAATGAAATTGCAGGAAGGAATCACAAATATAAATGAAGATATAAGCAGTTATATACTGGGATGTAATCCTCCAGGTCCAACCTCCAGGTAAGTCAGTATCCAGACAAGGTCATACACGGGTAAGTAATTCTCCAGGTCCAGAATCCAGGTAGGTCAAAGTCCAGGCAAGGTCATACACGGCAAGGCTTGGCTAAGGTACAGAAACAGAATCCAGAAATTGTAATACACAACAGGCTCAAGGTTCATTCACAGGTAAACAAATATGGTAGAAAATGCTTGACAGAATCACAGGGAAAACAATACCTCGCAATGAGACATTGGTTGGACTGGCTTATATGTCTGAGTAAATGAGGTACAGGTGTTCAGAATTCAGGCGATTGCTCTCTGTGTTGTCTGCTGTGTTCATGTGAACTGGGATGTTGTACCATTCCACTTTCTGACATTGACTCTGTGGTTCCTGCCTGAGCAGGCATGGTATCTCCATTCATCCCTGCAACCTGACCAACACGTTACAGAAGGACTTTACCAGTTAAATCATTAAGGGCTTTACCTGTTAAACCAGAGAATGTCATCTGCTGATGGAGTTCCTTCAGGAGACCAAAATCTTAAGTGTGCTCATGTGTGTGTGTGTGCGTGCGTGCGGTCATTGCAGTCTTCTTCCATTTCTTTTCAGGTTCTCTCTCTCTCTGTCTGTCTCTGGCTCTGATTCTACTATGAAAGCTACAGATACAGTACATTACTATGGTGTTAGCATGAGGCAGACGGAGGATGGGCCAATGGCGTAGAAGACTGGAACTTTTTAGCAGAGTTTAGCAGAGGTCATGTGCAGGCTAGAAGATTCTGATGGGGGTGAAAAGAAGAGTGACGTTATAATGGAATATTCCTGCTAGGTTTTAAAGGTACAGTGCCTTGCGAAAGTATTCGGCCCCCTTGAACATTTCGACCTTTTGCCACATTTTAGGCTTCAAACATAAAGACATAAAACTGTAATTTTTTGTGAAGAAGCAACAACAAGTGGGACACAATCAAGAAGTGGAACGAAATTTATTGGATATTTAAAACTTTTTTAACAAATAAAAAACTGACAAATTGGGCGAGCAAAATTATTCAGCCCCTTTACTTTTAGTGCAGCAAACTCCAGAAGTTCAGTGAGGATCTCTGAATGATCCAATGTTGACCTAAATGATTAATGATGATAAATAGAATCCACCTGTGTGTAATCAAGTCTCCGTATAAATGCACCTGGTCTGTGATAGTCTCAGAGGTCCGTTGAAAGCACAGAGAGCATCATGAAGAACAAGGAACACACCAGGCAGGTCCGAGATACTGTTGTGAAGAAGTTCAAAGCCGGATTTGGATACAGAAAGATTTCCCAAGCTTTAAACATCCCAAGGAGCACTGTGCAAGCGATAGTATTGAAATGGAAGGAGTATCAGACCACTGCAAATCTACCAAGACCCGGCCGTCCCTCTAAACTTGTAGCTCATACAAGGAGAAGACTGATCAGAGATGCAGCCAAGAGGCCCATGATCACTCTGGATGAACTGCAGAGATCTACAGCTGAGGTGGGTGAGTCTGTCCGTAGGACAACAATCAGTCGTATACTGCCCAAATCTGGCCTTTATGGAAGAGTGGAAAGAAGAAAGCCATTTCTGAAAGATATCCATAAAAAGTGTTGTTTAAAGTTTGCCACAAACCACCTGGGAGACACAGTAAACATGTGGAAGAAGGTGCTCTGGTCAGATGAAACCAAAATCAAACATTTGGCAACAATGGAAAACGTTATGTTTGGCGTAAAAGCAACACAGCTCACCCTGAACACACAATCCCCACTGTCAAACATGGTGGTGGCAGCATCATGGTTTGGGCCTGCTTTTCTTCAGCAAGGACAGGGAAGATGGCTTAAATTGATGGGAAGATGGATGGAGCCAAATACAGGACCATTCTGGAAGAACCTGATGGAGTCTGCAAAAGACCTGAGACTCGGACGGAGATTTGTCTTCCAACAAGACAATGATCCTAAACATAAAGCAAAATCTACAATGGAATGGTTCACAAATAAACATATCCAGGTGTTAGAATGGCCAAGTCAAAGTCCAGACCTGAATCCAATCGAGAATCTGTGGGAAGAACTGAAAACTGCGGTTCACAAACACTCTCCATCCAACCTCACTGATCTCGAGCTGTTTTGCAAGGAGGAATGGGCAAAAATTTCAGTCTCTCGATGTGCAAAACTGATAGAGACGTACCCCAAGCAACTTACCGCTGTAATCGCAGCAAACAATACAAAATATTAACTTGATTATAATGTAGAATAATTTTGCACGCCCAATTTTTCAGTTTTTTATTTGTTACAAAAGTTTGAAATATCCAATAAATTTTGTTCCACTTCATGATTGTTTCCCACTTGTTGTTGATTCTTCACAAAAAATTACAGTTTCATATCTTAATGTTTGAAGCCTGAAATGTGGCAAAAGGTCGAAAAGTTCAAGGGGGCCAAATACTTTCCCAAGGCACTGTATATTCCTGCTGCTATAATGGTATATTCCTGCTAGGGTTTAAAGGTATATTCCTGCTGTTATAATGGTATATCCCTGCTAGGTTTTAAAGGTATATTCCTGCTGGTATAATGGTATATTACTGCTAAGTTATCCATTAGGACAGGATTTAGTTGTTTTTTTCACATGGTGGAGCTGATGTTTTCCATTGTTGAACTCTTACAACAATACAACCCTGTGGTTGCGGAGCTACCGACAAGACAGGTTAAGAGGACAATTAGACAAGACCAATTGCAAGGGGAGTGGAAAATCACAACAAAAAAATGAATTTCGGTACAACCTGGACCTTTGCAGTTCCCACACTGTTCCTGTCCATTCAAAGACACATTGGATGTTTACCTGTCTTTGATATCTCAGTGAGAGCTTAGCCTCCTACTAGGTCTTGGGGCTTAAATAGCATATAATAAGACTAGTTCCAAATGGCCCTATTTCCTCTCAGGGCCCTGGTTCGAATCAGTGCGCAAGTTAATTGAGAGGGTCTACAGTGAAGAGGTCAGGGTGAGGGAATGGGGCCAGCTGGAGGTGGAGGTGGAGGTGAAGCTGGGTATCTGCCAGACAGCGGCTCCTGTGTGATGCAGAGATTACAGCCAACAAAGCCACACAGACAGACAGTCGAGAGACTGTCTTATCTTAGCCTCAAGCCTGATGGTTCAGACGGGCTCCGGAGACCCAACTACTGCTAGGGGAGTGGACAGCCGGTTGGTGCCAGCAGAATACCTCTGGTGGGCTCTGGGCGAAGCTCAGGGGGAAATATGAGGCCCTTTCTCACAGCGGGATTGATGAAACTGTTAGCCTGGTCATTTATGTTTGGCAGATGAACGGGACTGAATCAAACCGATGCCCCATCTTAACTCCCTGTCATTAATTGGGAGGTTTAGAAAGCATCTTAAGTCAGTTATTTCCCTGTTAACATTTCAGTTAACCCCAACCAAAATATTTAAAATAATTGTATTTGACATAATAATGCAAATGTTCTGATTTTGGACAAATTACGATACAGCATCCTAGTGAGATTTAGTAGGGTTGTATTCATCAGTTTCCATTCAAGATTCCAACTCTAATCCCGAGATTAGAGAATGGGATTTCATATAATCTACACCACATATCAAACAGTAGTGTAACAGTGTTAAAACGGCATGCCTTTAGAATTACTTGGATCCCTTCTTTGACTGGTGTGACTCACAGCTCGGGGCAGCGTGGCTGTGTTACGATTTACTAGGCTGTTAACAGCTCCTGATGGGCATTTAAACAACGCTGGTCTCTTTCATGGTTAGAGTGACGCTAGCTAACCTCCTTCCTGTTCTGGGAAGGCAATGAAACGGTTATTGGGGCCTGTCCATCGGTCAAGAGCCGGTCACAACAATAGTCTTCAAAGACCTCTCCTTTCACCCAGGTGCCAGAGATATGTTATTTCCTGTCACTACCGCCACCCCAGCCTTTCGGCTCACAGCCCAGGGAGGTCAGACCAATCTCAGGAGTCGCTCGTCAACATTTATGACACGGTGGTATTTTGATGTAAATGGCGGTTGGAGGGCAGACTGTTAGAATCCGTATTGTGCTGTTCAGACGACATTCAACATCTAACTTCTAGAATATTTCCAGCATTATGCCCACTGCAATCTGATTGGTTGTGTTCATTTTGTCACAAAACATAAGCTCCTCCCTAGAAACACTAGCAAACAGCACAAATCACTACTTCACATCTCTACGTTGTACCAATGTACCAATACCACTCCCCTACTCCCCCCTGTTACAATGCCATAATACTAATCGACAAGTAGTTTGTTGTGTCCTAAATTATATACACAATATACTTAATCGTACGCTGCACTTGAACAGAGCCTACTAGTCAACCAGTAGACCAGGAATTTACAAACCCCGGTCCATGGGCCAGAGGAATGCCAGCTAGTCCGTGGTATATCCTTCATGAAAAGATCGTACTGATGTTTCCTTCACAGAACTGGTGGTATGCATGTAAACACAGATGTCTGCGATTCAGTGGTTGGTACATGAAGTGTTTTCTGTTTCATAAATCTGACTCTAACTTAAATTAAAAGTATGACTCTCAAGAATTAACATATGTTTCACGGTCTGTTTAGGACATACTACTAAGTGCTAAATCATATTTCAGTTTGGTTTACTGTACATTTGCATTTTAAGAGAACAGGGTGCCAATTCTGGTGTTCTCTTGCGAAAGCCAATCGAGCTGCACGGTGCTGGGCTGTGAGCACAGGTCCCACTAGAGGATGTCGGTCCCTCGTGCCACCCTCATGGAGTCTGTTTTTGAAAATTTGATATTTCTGAAGTTGAATTTACTTTGTGATATAATAGAGAATGACATTGCTTCATGGACCAGGTCACAATGTTAAAACAATTCACTATCATGCTATATTAGAAGAAAATGTAACGTAAATAAACATGTGGTTTTAAGAAAAAAGTGATGGTAATTTAAACATCTTTGTATTGTTTCTTATGTCTATATTTTGCCAGTCCCTGGCACAAAAATGTTTGAGAAAGGCTGCAGTAGATCCAGGTGTTCAGGTGACTAATATACAGTATTTTATAATATATTGTTTTAGCTTTTACTTGTGATAAGTGCAGACATGTCTAAAAGTAATCTTCCTGGCTGTCTGGTGAATACCTTCACACAACGTAGATGTTGCTCTGTTATGCAATATGAAGGTGTAGTATGCATGCAAAACAATTTCCTTGTAAGTGCTGTTTGGTACAGTAAGAGTTCATGACTGTAGTGAACTTTTGAACTCACAATGGCATTTCACATCGCAACATGCAATAAAGTTCACAGTGGTGAACTCGTTGTCGACATAGGCAGCCAATTAGCTGAAACCGTTCCAATTTTCTTTCTTAAATAAGCAGTTGTAAATAATACGTGTCCTACTCAACATCCTTATGGCTTCTTCTAAACTTGCCGGTAGATCTCAGGGAATAAGCCACAGATTGATAATTGTACATTGTTGTCTTGCAGAATGCAGTATAACAACAGAACATGGCTGCATTTTTAGTGTTTGAAACATGACCTGAGCATAAAAGTAAGACAAAAGACAGCTCCTTGTAGATACCCTTAAAATATTAAGCAACCAGACACAAGGGGTTGTGGTATGTGTTATAGCAGTTCTTAAGCACAGGGTAGTGTAGTGGCTGGAGACATTCTCAGACATGGTATATTGGCTGACTTTATTGCTTCTATTAAAATAATTAGCAATGCAATTTGAGCAGTAAAAATATTTGTGATGTCATTGAATATGGTCTCTTATAAACAGGGTAGCTTGAATCCTGAATGCATCTAGAATATTATGATAGGTTTGAAATCAAAACAGTCAAGCAGGAAGAACTCCAGGCATCTCTGTCATGATCTCTGGAGGGTGTTTGAACTTGCCCTGTGAAGTTGAGTATATATAAGTGCTGGAATGCTTTACTAGCAGATGTTAGTCTGACAACGCTCGGTTGTTATCTATCTAATCCACACATTATTGGTTTCTACTTTCTCATCTGGCTCACTTGAACCTGTGATGGAATGTTGTGGGCGTGGCCCTGTCATCCCATTTACCCTTTCCTGAGCAAACTTGGAAAATGCTCACATTTATTTTGGCAAAGAATTTTACAAATACCTCAAGCTAAACGTGTTCACGGTGTAAAAGTTGGGGTCATCTGGAAATGGCTACAGTCTGATTTGTTTTGTCCTTCAGGTGAGGTCAGCAGGAACAGGAGTAAGGGTTGTTGCGTTAGAAAACATGGCCAGACAAAGAGCTAGAGCACCAGCTCATTTATCTGGTGTCCAGATAACAATTCATTCTGAATGGACTAAATGGAACATGAAGATCATCCATGCTTCTTTTACTCAGATAACAGAGGTTTCTCCTTACCCTATGGGTGGAGAAAGAGACCGAAGTTATTGACCTTATGCTGCTTTTTTGTCAATATATTGTAGAAAGAAATGTGTATGTTTAGTATAATGAACAAAGCCACTATCAATTGCAAGGGAATAACTTATATTTACTATAACACACTTAGACATTCAAAGGTGCAATTTGTAGAATTCGAGCCGTAACAAGCACATAAAAATTGATTAGTGGAGTTCACGTAATTTTTTTTGTGGAAACCCATTACCACAAACGACCTAAGTTACAAAACTCAACGTGAGTGTACACTAATTAGTCTTGCAATCTATGTGAACACAAACTACATTTGGGGCTACAGCCCCCCCAAGAATCGTGTTAGCCCCACCTTAGCCCCACCATGGAATATCAACTGTGCTCACTTGGCTGCGTTTTTTGTGGCTTCAATGTCACCTGTTGTGCTCTGTTATTTGTGTGTGTGCGTGTGCGTGCGCATGCGTGCGTGTGTTTGTGTGTGTGTGTTTCTGAGTGTTCACGACAATGGAACATTGCACTGGCAGTTCTATTCTTTGATGAAATGGGTATGCTACAACATAGAAGGGAGAAACTGGAACTGGTATCTGATCCTATTAACGCTAGAATCAATCTTCAAAAAGAGAGTATAATATCAATATTTTTGGATTGATCTGCCCACCACTATTGGGTGTGTAATGGACAGGTTTGCCAGACAAAATGAACAAGTTGAAATACTGTGAATAGGCTATTGCCTAAACTCAGTAGTAGTGACTGTCCATGTCTGTTGCTCTTGATGTAATTTTGCGAGTGAAAAAAAAGGAGTCAGTCCGGCGTGCTATTTGTAGCTACTGGGAACGGTGTTACGCTCTATTCTATTTTGTATGTATTCACATTGAAATTCAGATGTTGATTTGAGCCCCACCACTGTGTGTATTAGCCCCACCGTAGTTTAGCCAAAAAAATACTCTGACGCCGCCACTGGTGACAGAAACATGGTTGTTAGATACATTAACTTTTCTCCTAATAACTTTGCCAACTGAGAGTTTAGTATAAACGTTCTGTTAAAAATAAACCATTTTATTGAAGGCTGTATTTTGCTGAAGTCTAATAATATTTATTTATTTATTTTGTGGGCCTAATTTTACATTAATACAAGGACAGAAGTTCAGGCATATCTTCTTAAACCCCACCGATCAGGGCCGTGGGAAGTAGGGGTGCTGAGGGTGCTACAGCACCCCATATTTGAAAGGGCAAAAAATGTGAGATATAATTACCGATACTGAATAAATCATCATTAACAAAATAAAGCCAAGGATCTTAGTCAACGGACGTCACAGCTAGTACATCTGTACATGTAGAGGTTTTATTGTTCATTTTTAGAAATCTATACAAAATTTGAACTGAAATTTATAGTTAATTTTCTTTAAAAAAATGTTGGGCACCTCTGGTTATTTGTATGTTTTTGTCTGCTGTGTGGAACGGGGTTGCAAGTTAAATTAGGCTATTAAGAGAGCAATACAAATAAATGTATTTCTGTACACCAAGTCACTTTGCATATTAGCCTCTGGTAATGACAAAATATGTGAACAGATTTCGCTTTTTTGCATGCACAGTCAAAGCGCCAAATGTCTGTGCCAAAAATGTTCTCAAGGTGCACGGTAATGCTAGGCAACTATGATGACAAAATGTGCGTCACGTGCACGTCACACGTACTAGCGCAGACCGCATGCTGGCTGGTACACCCCCAGGCATACGCAAAAAATGCACCTCCCACTACAGCACCCCCAAATTAAAAACTCTTCCCATGGCCTTGCCACCGATTGTTACCATATTTCCCAGCATGCTCTTGCAGGATTTGTTTGAATAGTTTGTGTCCTCTGGGTTGCATGTACAATGATTGATTCAATATTTACTACCATTCCACTGAATTTGTGATGTACATTATTGTAAACAAATAAAACTGGTACTTTTTGCACCCATTAACTAGTTGTTTAAGTTTACGTGGTATAACTCATTGCTCTGCTACTTTGTATTGTTTAGACATTGGTGTGATTTGCATGTGTTATCACTTCTAGGAGCTTTACACTAGTGATGGGCAAACAAACCTTCATTGCTGTTCTTGCCGCAGGATATAATGCTGACAGCACTAACTCAGGTTTTCTTTTTCAAAATAAAAACCACGTTGAAATTGAACATGTTGCAAGGCATTCCAACAATGCCCTTTATTTTGAAGTGTTGCCAGCATATTTTACTGTTAGAAGAACAGCAATCAAGGATTGTTTGCCCATCACTACTTTACACCAATATGTTACCAGTACTTCTGTTTTGGTTGACGATAAGGAAAGGGAAACCTACAGTGTAGTTTGAGTTTCATTGGGCTTTAGTGACTACAATGACGTCTCTGATTTCCCTAATGAAAATTCCTTATCAACCAACATTCCTTACCTTATAATATAATGATATTGTCACATCTTAGGTGATAATTATTCAGGTTAAGAAATATGTCACTGGGTGGTAACAATATAATTGACAAGAGGCAAAGTACACTGGGAAAATTTAATTAGATTAACTTTGTGTTTAGGGGTGGGTTTATGAGGTAATTTGGCAAACATTAAATTAATTATTATATATAAGTTATTAAATACAATGGTATTGATTTGAAAATTACTTTTTATAGTTCAAATATAAGACTGAGAAAGTAGAGCATCTACACTAGAGAAGATTACAGATAGGAAGTGAAAATTGTTCATTACAGGGTGAAGCTATAACACTAAGCATTACATTTTGCATCACAGATTAACCCTATTAACTGGTAAAACCATTAATGGATGCAAAAATTTTCAAGCCCTAGACAAGTTTAGAACATGTGTGTTGCTGATATTTGAGTAATATACGATGAATTCAACATTCAATCAACAGTTAGAAACACAGCTGCAAAAAAAAACAAAGCACAGCATTAGAGGATGCTGGGAAATATGTTAATTAATGTTGTAATTATAGGCATCAAGCTATGTTTAATAAGCTAGAAGTAGGTCTGAAATTGTGTTGAATAATGTGTCTGTAAAATAATATATTAAAGTGGCTATACACTAGTCCTTAGGAACAAAATGTGATGAATGCATCAACCATGTTTCTGTCAATAACAAATAATTTAATAGGTGCTGAATAACCATCAATTGATGAGCTAAGGCACTCTGGGATAGCATTTACTCAAAACAATTGAGTGATTTTGGCATGAAATTAAGTTCTAAGTCACTTGAACTTTAATCTTTTAAGTTCTGCTGAACAATACATATTTTTGAGTAGATTCTACTCAAATGGTTTAAGACATTAACTGATTACTTTTTAAAGTGAAAATAACTATTTTCTGTTTCAAGAGACCAGCTGACAAATGCTGTAAAAATGGTATTTCTTGATTTTCAAATAATCTGAAAAAATGATGTAAATGTTTTCCTAAACTGTGCAGTGCTTTGTTACACACAAAAGCATGGCATTAAATGTGTACATTTGATTAAAGATGGACCAGTGAAAGCCCATTGACAAACACTGTGGAAGCACAACTCGTCATGTCCTCATTGAATTTCCTGTTCAAATGAAAAATATGGACTGCATAGTATATGAAATCATTCTCCCATCTGAACTGCTTTTTCAGATGTTTGGTGAAATGATACAACTGACAAATTCTGAAGAACACTTATTGCTCTCTTCAGTAATTCATTTAGCAGACGCTCTTATTCAGAGAAACTTACAGTAATAAGTGCATACATTTCTACACGCTTCCAGAATCACTAGCACATTTCATATCAACAGTATACCATAGCTTTCACCAATTATTTTATTTGCAGCAGCCCAGCCCAGAACTCCACGACATTCCTTCAACTTGCAGATGACGCTGTTTACAATAGCCGCTTTCCGACCGCAGGGATTTTTGCAGTTCCTAGAACATAACGTTCCTATAACCATTTTTTTCTCGTGTTCCGATAGAATAAATTGCGGGATTATTTAGTTCCTCGCACTGCCGTTCCTATAACCTTTTTAGCTCCTACTCCAGAGCAGGGTCTTTCCATTTTCCCTTTTCCCAGGTCCACGTTGATTGG